>JBBMFX010486664.1:0-16953 GCA_037832545.1 Rhabdalestes septentrionalis
TGAGTCACGGTTCCTCTCGCTGTCACTCAATAGGGACAGGGACCCTAGATTCTAGAAAGTAATTTCTGACAAGTTGGTTATAAAGCACCATAACAATAGAATGTAAGTGTAAAATACTTTCACACTAACTTCGTGTGTAAAGAGAAGCATGGATAATTTTCCAAGCATGTACAAATTTAGTCTTTAACCATAACTATCTATAAGATAATTAAAAGAGCCTTATTAGAATATTTTAGCAAACCTATTATGGGTAAATTTTGTGATGTCAGAGGAAACAAAAAAAAGGTGTTCTGAATAGATTAGCTTCAGATATTATTAATTTGGCAAGGTAGTAAAGTATTTTTGTTGTTTCAATATTCTCAACTATAGTGATAGTCATATAGATATTTTCTAGTACAAGAAAAATACATTCATTTCCAATGAGTATATTTTTAGATCACTTAGAAACAATGGTTTTATATTTAAGGGATAATTTGAATTTAATTCAGAGTCAATTAAGGCTAGAGTGAGTTCTAGTATCTGCAAAGAAATGTTGTTTCTTGCAGGAGTACGAAAGAAAAGATAGAGAAAACTGTTCAAATACACAGGTGTATTCTTTAAGTCTATGTTGAAAATGTGATTGTCACGGTTGGTGGGGTGAGCCTCCCAGGGACCCCACAGAGTCTGCGGTGTTTCCACCACCTGGTAGGCCCTCTGGCGGTAGGGCCTCCACAGTCCAAGACCCCGGGCCCTGTGGCTCCCGCCCAGGAGAGCACCCTCCTCGGGCGTGCAGTCGGTCCCCTCCGGGAGACCAACCGGGGCGCTCATCGCGCCCCCCCAGCGTCCGGAGCCCAGCTTCCTTCGGCTGCCGACGGGGGACCCCCCTGTTTCCCCAGGGACCCCCGATCCCAGAAACCCACCCTATTCCACCCCCACCCAACCACCCTCCAGCCACAACTCCCCCTCAAAAAACACAAGGGTGTTTTTTCCATACCAAAGGCTGGGACCGTAGGACGAGCAGGGGCGGGACAAACAGGACCGGGGCGGGCGGGGCCGGGGCAGACAGGGTCGGGGCAGGCAGGGACAGGACAGAGAGGGTCGGGGCAGGCAGGGGCAGGGCACGCTGGGGCAGGGCACGCAGGAGCAGGGCGCGCAGGAGCAGGGCGCGCTGGTGCAGGGCGCGCAGGGGTCGGGCTGGTGAGGGCTCCTGCCAGGCCCCCAAGGAATCCCACCAGCCAGAACAGCTCTGCTGAAGCCACGGTGGCAGCGTGTGTCTCTTCGGGCTCCTCGGGCTGCAGCGTTTGCGGATCCTCCGCGGCTCGCGAAGAGATCCGTCTCTCGGCCTCAGCCCCTCCGTGGTGTTCAATGGAGGGGTGTGAGCTGGGGACTGAGGGCTTCTTCGGCCTTCTGCCCTTACCCCTTCTCCTCCTCCGGACAGCCGGAGCGTCCTGCGGATCCCCCGGGAGGCTTCCTTCCTCCGGATCCGCCAGCGTGGACACCCAGGGACACCTCCAGGGCTTTCCCTCACCCCAGAAGATGGAGAATTCAGTTTTACTCTGTATCCATTGATTCATTGTTTTATTCATTGATTCATCCTTAGTTTTCTGCTGAAGAGTTTTCTTTTCTTCACGGGTCGTGTTGACCTGTTGTTAGTTATATGATAAGGTCTTGGAGTCAAAATGTCCTAATGTTTATCTGAGACTCTGTGTCTTGCGTATTCTCTGAAGGACGTCTACTGGTAATCTTTTGGGTTACTATGGAAACTGGGTCGTACGAGAAGTGAGACGTCCTGCTCAGTCTGCATGAGTGACAATAAATTTTGAGGTATGGTCCAATGGGCTTCTGACACCTCTGATGGGATGTCTTCTAAGATTACGCAGGACAGGAGGTATAAGATCTTGTGTTTTTCTTCAGGCGGACAGACCGAAAGCAGGGCAGTGACGAATCGCCGGCCGAGAGCTGGATTCGTGGGTTCTGTTCTGTTCTGCCTCCATTCTGCAGATGTTAAATAAATCTTTTTCTGATTTTTTTGAGCAAAAAGGACTCTGTTGGTTTGTACCCCAAGAGATTATTTTTTGACCCTCACAGTATCCAAGCAGGACTATCGGAAAGCAGGACTATCAGCTCTACCTTTCCAGTAAATTATCCAAAATTGATAGAATCTCTATTGATATTGATGATTTTTTCATTTCTCCCTCCTCCGCAGGTTAAGAGTAAGAGGTTAAACATGAATGTGAGTGAATGGGGGAAATAGGGATGAGTGAAAATCAAGGAAAAGGCGAGTGCAAGTCATCACTGACTGTGTTTGTGTGTCAGGGAAGTTGGCCTGAGGCCTCACATGAAGTTTGGTGGGTGTCTATATTTTGAAAGCCCTGGGAGGAGTAGGGGGCCAAAAGAAGATAATAAAGATAAAACTTAAGAAGAACAATACTAATAAAACTAAAAATACACTACTAATAATGTGCTTACTCAAAAAACTTCAGAAGAACAATAGTGTGCTTACACTGCAAGCACACAGCAGAGCCAGCACACTAATAATTAACAGGATTGGCTACTTTCAAACCGCCCACCCGAATACAGTGAGGGATGTGTCAAATGGCAACAGCAGCAAGGAGAAATAAAAAGGTTCTTGGACTGTATATGCATACAGGAACCTGCCAATTTCACAAGGATCGGCAGTCGTAGTATTTAGTCCATCACAGATTTTCTAACCTCCTGCCTCAGTACAGCTGACTGTAACATCCGGGCCTCGTGTGCCACACGGCAGTTACCAAGGGAATTAGACACCTGAATGCCCCAAACATAAACAAAAGACACAAGGATGATGCACAAAGCCTGTATGTCACTGTCAGTTTTAGTCAGAGACCGGAGGATTGAAACTAGCCAATCCGAGAAAGTTAGTTTTTTCTCTTTGCTGCTGATTGGCTGCGGCCCTGTGATGTTGAAGTCCAGAATGGAATGTTAAAGCCCTGCATTTTTATTACTGGAAATTAAATTCATTTCTAACTGTATTGACCCTGATTATACCAAAGAAAACGCCTGTGCATTATTTAGAATCTTGTCTATACAAGGATAACATCCGTATTAACATTCTAGCACTGCAGGAGTTCAGTGTAGGAGTTCTGTACTGTACGAATATGGGTTCACCATTACATTTTTCAACCACATCACAACAATGCGCTATATGCAGGTGCTCTTGTAATTACTCTATATATACAAAAGTGCAATTTTTTATCTCACCTCAGTGTAAAGCGTAATACTTTATAACCCCTGACTTTTATTTTTGAGTGTCATTATTGTTTGTCCACAAAGGTATTTGTTTGCCACGCTTGGTAGCCCCCACAATTTCGTTGTATGTGTAGCATCCTGCTTCAGTAGCTGTCCTGAGGCAGGATGCTACACATACAATGAAACTTTAGGGGCTATTTAGCACTGCAAACAAATATAGACAGTGACATAGACAGACAGTTCACACAGTATATACAATAAACATCAAACATGAAGTTGCAGACAGACAATAATGACAACAATAAATACAAATCTATGTCTATCACAGTCGGTCAGAATAATCCTATGAGCATTATGATTTAGTTTTTACATTAATTGACATTTAATCACCAAACTGTAGGGGCTATTTAGCAATTAAAACAAATAAAGACAGTGACATAGATATTTAACAGTGCAGACAGTTAACACAATATATACAATAAACATCAAATATGAAGTTGCAGACTGTTACGGCTGCCGGTGTCACCCCTCCCTGTGCCGCCCCTGTTTATGAGGTTCCCATCTGAGAGGTACCCGTTTCGAGCGGTTCCCGGACACGGCGTCGGATGGTGGAATCCAGGACAGTAGAACCTCATATGATGGGGCTTCGCTCCTGTTGGCGTCCGGGTAGCTGGTGGCCAGGTGGGGACTGTACAGGAGGGTAGCCTTCCTGTGTCCCTGGTCCCCTGGTGATAATAGTGAGAGGCACGGATCTCCCGGTATGTTTCTGTTTTGCTTGTTGTTTGTGCTCCGTATTTTCTGGTGTGTGTGCTGTGTTTTGTGTTTGTCTTTTTCAGTTCCCGTTTCATGGTTTCGCCGTTTCCCGTCAATTGTGTTTCCTATGAGCCCCGTCCCTGGTCCTGGTTTCCTGTTTAGGTTTGTCTGTGTTCTTGTGTGGAGCTCAGGCCTCATGATGTGTCTGTCTTGTCTTTGGATGTTCATGGTTGTGTTATCTGTTTGTTTATAACTCTGTTTTGGCTCCGTTCCATCTGTGATGAGTCAGAGATTCATGTCTTCAGTGTCTTATGTATCCCTGCATGGTTCTGTCTCTACGTTTTCTCAGGTTCATGTTCCCCCAGTTTTCCGTGCCCTCTGTACCCGTCCGGGCACCTCTCACCTCTAGCCCCATATCCTAGTTTACCTAGAGTTGAGACGAGCTTGTGGTTTTGGTTTTGGTTGCTCGTTTGGGGAGCACGAGCCTGGTAGGTTGTGTAACGTTCTGGGCCTTGTCTTTTGTGTTAACCCTTGTTTATTCTGTTCTCTGTTTAGACCCATGTTCCTCCTGGTTTTGTCGGTTCCTGGCCGGCGTGCCAGTGTCCTCTGTTCCTGGTCCGGTTTGCACCAGCAGTCTGGGTGTCCTCTAGCCAGGGCTGCTGGTTTATATTCTGTTGCTCGTTTGAGGAGCACGGGTCCTATGCCTGTTTTCCTGGTTGTCTGTATGTGTCTTCGGCATTCTGTGTTTGTGATGAACCCCGGTTTGAGCTCATGTACGTGTATTCTGTTTTGTGTTTCTTTTGAATTAAAAGTCTGTTCCTGTATTCTGTGGCGTCCACC
Organism: Rhabdalestes septentrionalis; assembly: GCA_037832545.1. Lineage (NCBI taxonomy): Eukaryota > Metazoa > Chordata > Actinopteri > Characiformes > Alestidae > Rhabdalestes > Rhabdalestes septentrionalis. Next base: position 4,801 of record JBBMFX010486664.1, read on the forward strand.
CCCTTTCCTTTCTTTTCTGTTAAACCTAACCGTGACACAGACAGACAGAAATGACGACAATAAATACATACCTATTTTTACAGTCTGTCAGAATAATCCTATGAGCATTTCATCACTACAAAGAAACCCACACAAATTAGCGTTACCTGTTGGGTGTTAGCATTTGTTAGGGTGTTGGGTTGCGTCCACCTGCACATTATTTCTAACGTTGTTCCACAACTTCAGGAGGTGGGATTTGAAACTTCCTCCATCAGTGTAATCCATGTCTTTTGAGGTGAATTTGGAATCAAACTGTTCAAAATGTTGGGTTTCTGAAGAAAATAAGAGCAGACATCCGCCATACACTTGATAAGAAACATCTCTCTTGTAACTTCTTACTGTTATACAATTTGAGACTGTAGTATGTTGGTACAGAATTTGTTATTTCCATCAACTACTTAATGGTCAATATTTAACTTTTAAACACATGGTCTTTCCTGGCTGGAGATTTTTATGTGTTGGACCACCCTCAACCTATCAGTGACAACCAATTATTAAAGATCCCCAACAACTGGCCAGCTGAATGGCCTTGTGGTTAGGGCGTTGGCCCTGCAATCAGAGGATCGGGGTTCAAATCAACTGCTAGCGTCACCGCTGAGGTACCCTTGAGCAAGGTAACGAACCCTCACACTGCTCCCCGGCAGCAGCCCCCTGCTTCACTTAGTGAATGGGTTAAATGCAGAGAAATCAATTACCTTTGGTATAAATAAAGTATACCTCCCCCCCACACACACACACTAAAATGTATCCTACCCATATATGTGTGTAATGCTAGAATAACTGAAGATATTGAGCAAGTGAAATATTGGGGGAATTAGGCTAATAGCTAGCAGAGCATACTATTTGCATGTATGTAAAGTAAACTAGATTTACTGAGTTCATACTAAATGCCATAAAAACAGTGAGTATACTTTTGTCCTGTATGTATATTTCAGTTAATGCTAATTTATTTATGTCTGACAAAATTCATGTTGTGATAATGTCATTGGCACAGCCTGCGCATGCGGATGTCTGTAATTAACGTGCACTGTTTGTCTGGATGGTTGCAGAACGAATAAAAACTCTAAACCTTGCACTTTGCCATGTTTTATTTTGGGTGATGTGACCTTAGGTATGATTTTTCTGACTAACTTCAGCCCAGTGCCCAGTGGATATGTGTGTGTCTGTGTGCTTAGCAGTGTTGCAGTATGAGTAGTATGACCTCTAGGGTGAACTTATGGCCCAATTCCATTCTGAAGATTCAATATATGTACATGAGTGGTATGTGTGTGTGTGTGTCCAAATATGGATTTCTGCTCTGTTTCAGTCTTAAGTAATCGTGAATATGTGTGTATACCTTGATGTGTTTCAGTCCATGTTGTATGTTGTCAGGTGAAATTGTATTATTCTGCTCCAGCTTGAAGGCCCGTTGGATGAGCTCCTGTGGTGGGAAACGATACCAAACACTCAATTGTTCAGGTGGAAGGGCGTGGAGCTCACCCAGTGAGATGAATCCCCTCAGGGCAGCATCTAAGACAGAGAGAGAAAGCAAGGAATAATTAGAAAAAGCACATCTGTTCTTCTTTTCCTAAAGTTGTCCCTAAAAGCAATTTGCATATTAAATGGGCCCCACTATAATTTAGCCCAGTTTTGGTTAATCAAACAGATGGTAAATTATGCCTTTGAGAATTAATTCACAACTGTACAGAATTAAATTGAAAGGAAATAAAAACGGAAAGGAATTACCATTGAAATCTACTGAATGTAGAATTAACTCTTCCCATATTCCGATTATTCAGTGGTTAGTGCCTACCCCAAGTGGTCCAAGGCAGGGCAACCGGCATAATGGCAACAGGCTCATAAACCCAAGTTGCAATGATGTGTGTGTGTGGAGAGGACAAGCTGCTGAAAACTGTATCCTATCTCTGATAGACAGGTGTCAGTACACACAGCATGGGTTTGCATAGTTGCAGACTAGTCAGATTGTCCATGCTGATACCTGTGCACCTCCGAAAGTGCCTACCATGAGCATTTGAACATCAGATCTGGACCATTTTTTACATCATGTGGACAGATGGGTGTGTAAAGGAAGAAATGGCACCAAGATGCCCTACATGAAAAAGGTAAACAGGTGGGGGCAGTGTGATGCTCTAGGAAATGTTCTGCTAGGAAATCCTTTTTCTTGGTGTTCATGTGGAGGTTATTTTGACACATCCTACATACATAAACACTGAAGATCAAGCACACCCCTTTGTGGCAACAGTATTCACTAATGAAAGATGAGTTCATGGTGTAAACTTGTCCTCCAAATTCCCAGATCTCTCTGTGGCACAATGTTCAAACCAGGCCCCACCTCATGACTTACAGGACTTAAAGGGACTGATGCCTTCACCTTTGTGCCAGATACTGCTGCACACCTTTAGGTGTAGTGTGAATTCCAAGTTGTTTTGGTGACATGATATTAGACAGGTGTTTTTAAAGTTCTGGCCAATCATCGTATAAGTAATATTAACTATTATTCAAATAGCTTTTTATTTCTGCTTGCTCTGGCAGAAACATTGATAATGAAACATCCATATGAGCACACACACACAGACTAGGAGGCTGAGTGCTGCAAGAATAAGGAAATAGAGATAGACAAATTAACAGAGAGATGGAGAAAAATGAATGAGACACTGGAAGACAGAAGGGAGTCTAAACTCAGTAAAAGAACAGGTTTGGGCGGCCGCTATTATATCGTCATTTGCTTTGTCCAGATTTAATTGCTTTTTTTAAACTTGTGTGCAAATGAAAAAAAACCCCAAGACAACAAGCTCTGAAAGTGCACCCTGGTCGAATGGAGAGAGTATGGAGTGTAATTGTGAATGGAGGCATTCAGCTGGAGATGGCGGGTAAATTGCAGCAGACAATGATGCACATCCCACACTGAGAGACGGAGAGGTAATTGCTCCTCGAGAGAGAAAGAGAGGGAGAGAGAGAGCAGTGTCTAAAGGACAGAAGTAAGAAAAGGAATGATGAAGAAACTGTGAAAATGTGCATGGAGGGTGAGGGTGTGGGGGAGGGTGCTGAGTGTGTTGGGACTGGTTCTATCCAACAGCCTTTGCAAAATAAAATACAGATAACATACACACAGACACGTGCACACATGCACTGAGTGCACAATTTCACCATTTTTTAAACTAAAGCTAAGTCTCAGACAATATTCAGATGGGTCAGAGTAAACCTTATCCCAGAGAGAAGGCTCGTCTTGGATTAAAACTAGTCTCTGAGAGTTCATCTTATTTTAAAGTCTAATCTCCATTTAGAGCCTAGTCTGAAACTTATTAAGTGCTTCAACAATATTAAGTCAGATTAAGTCTTTATTTGGGTTTGTCTATGTGTGTGTAGACATCTTCATATCAGTGATGTGTTTAAGGCCCTGTGGAGCCATTGTATAGTTCAAAACACTGCCAGGACAGGTGCTGATTTAAAAGATGTGAGACACACATGTGTTGTTGCTTGCTGTGCTTGTGTGAGTGTTTGAAGGACACACACTGAGAGAGTGTGATGGACTCAGCCTTTAGAATGAACTCCGAGAACACAAGATGACACTGAATACAGGATAGTCTAGTCTGTCATTTTGCATTTTAAATTTAGTTTCATGTTAATTAACAACACAGTGGGTACATCATGATTTTCATTTATTTACGTTCTAAAACAATACATTTGAATAACTTGTACTGACTTTAGAGATCTGAAAGGGGGGTGGGTAGGGTAGTTTTAATATATATGTGAATAAATGACCACACACAGTCAATTGTATCTGTGAATGTGCTTGGAGAACATCTAAAACAATGCTATAACCATGGGTATAATAACTCCTCTTGTGGAGCATCCTCAGAAAAACTAAGTGATTTACCAGCTCTCTCGAGTGTATCGATGACTGGGCTTTTCCATCACACTACATCTGGGCAAACTCGAAACTCAGTAATTTTTGTCCTCCTCCGTGACAGAATGTCTGTGTCTTCAGGGAGTCCAGCGGATCTCACTTGTGCCTGGGAGTTTGTTCATCAGCAAGTGGTTCAACTGAAGCAGGAAGTGATGAATCTCCATGCGGAGGTCGCCAACCTTCGACAGATCATTCAAGATTGTTCTGCTGAACATAACCCACAGCCTGCAGTCCAATCTCCTCCTAATCCAGTTTCATCTTCCTCTGCTCCATTATCCCCAAAAATGGCTTTTCTAGATAAGTGGAATGGGGGTTCTTCTTTGAGAAGATATAAGTTGGGGGACTCCGCACCTGCATTCACTAGTAGGAGCTAAACTGTGTTACCATCAAGAACCGGCACTCACTTCCACTGACCAACACTGCCCTGAACGCCCTCTCTGGGCTAACATCTTCTCCAAACTGGACCTTTTGAGCACCTACATTAGGGAAGGTGATGAGTGGAAGACGGTGCTCGTAAACCTACCGGCCAATATGAGACCCTCTGTATGTCTTTTGGATTATGTAATAGTCCGGCTGCATTCCAGAACTTCATTATTGATGTCCTCAGTCTTTTTAGGCAAGTGGTGTTTTGCCTATTTGGATGTTATTCTCATTTACTCCCATACCAAGGAAGAAAATGTCCCTTTCACCAGCACTCCACTACATTTCTCAGTTTGGTCATCTCCTCTCAGTGTGTGGCCATGGATTCCCAGAAGGTAGAGGCTGTGCATTCTTGGCCCCTACCCACAACACAGAAACAGCTTCAATTGGGGGGCTTCAGTGTGTCTGCAGGACCTCTGACGACCCTCACCAAACCACTGTCCGGACGCTTCTTTTTCAACCCTCCTGCCAAGCATTCAAGACTCTTTGCCAGTAAGGCTAAGCTAGGCTAAGTTAAGGGAAGTCCCCCCCAACTTCAAAAGTATTCTAACTCCACAAAAGTCTCAGAAATATTCTAAGTCCCAAGACCTCAGAAATATTCCCAAAATCAGGAGCCAGACAAGTGTGATGTGCTGGTTTTCTTCCGGGCGCTGCTCTTCTTCTTTTCTACATGGGCACTGACATCAGTTTTTATACATATTCATGTATGCATTATTCAATCCATCCCATCCAGTTTGTTCTGCCAATGAAGAGTGTTGGGTGTTACATTGCTTGATGTGCTTAGTACCACCTGATCGTTGGGCCCAATGAAGGCCTAACTCCTTATAGTCATTGCTATGTACAGCCTATAGAAAACGTATCTTCCCCTGTTTTGTTTATTCCTCCCTGTTTATGTCTATCAAATCATTACAGATTTAGTCATCTTCTGATTCATTTTTCAGGGTACACCTACAATGCCTTCTTGACCAATCGAATTATCGCTACTTTACCACATGTCATTGTAACCCCCTCCTTAATGTTGTCCTGTGCGTGCGCCTTATCTGATTTTTGGCCTTTCTAGTCATTTTTGAGTATTTCCTTACTGTCCAAGGCCGTACATCTCTACATAGGCCTGACAGTTCATTTAAAGTTTAGCTGTGTCCCTCAAAGTTGACTTTAAGTTCACTGCACCTGGGCGGGGGAGCTGCCCCTTCCCTGTGCTTCTGAGAGAGACTAATACAATTCAACTTGTTCAGGGTCTCTTGGTCAGACATGATTTTAAACTTTAACTGTAGAAGATTTTTTACATTAAAACCCATATAATTATGCCATGCCAATCACCCTTGATCGGTAAAAATACCCCTTCATATCCCCCCTTTCGGACTATTGAGTCAGACAAAACTAGGTAATGAATGCACATAGATATTAAAATATAAATGATTACAGAATAATACAAATGAAACATTCATAAATTTGGTAAAGAAACTTGAATATTATGTTTGATGTTACATGCGATAATCATTAAGGTAATTGGTAACTTTGGCCAGTTGGTAGGCCTTAAATGTGTTTGAGGTAAAAATTCCCTCTTTATCCAGTTGGTGCGGTAACGCTATCAGCGCTTGTGTTCAGCAGTCCCCGCCTGATCAAATGACACCTTATAATTTTAAAAGGAAAAACAAAACGATTACGAATGTGTGAACCATTTAGAATTATGAATTCACAAGTTGATATAGTTGATACGAAAGACTAATATATAGGATACATAGATTCTACTACAACTACTACTGTTTGCTAATTTATGACAATAACATAGGGAAAAATGAAAAATAGGAAGAGAAAGAAAAAGAAAAAATCTAACAAACCAAGACAGAATGAAAAATACTACAAACATGTGAACGACTCAAGATTAGAAATCAACAGGTCGATTAATATGTCAAATGTTGATTCATTAATAATAATTTCAAGAAGATACATGAAAATACCCAATCTAAAATGGAGAAAGAAAGTTACTTATATGTTACATAACTAAAACCTACAGGCTACTTAGATTATAAGTACTACCAGAAATATTGATATGAATGCATGCAACACAGGTTGATGTTTGATAACATACCCAAGTCTACATTTACTGTTTGTTTTACTGGTTGTCCTCCCAACATTAGTTTAACTGCATCTAAAAGAACACAGTGATCAATTAAACATTGGGTTTTGATACAAATTTTTCCTGTGACATTACACTGAGTTGTTGCTAGCCATATTTCAAAACCCTGCCTCTCATTAAAGTAGGGAATTACTTTAGGTTCAATAGTCAGGTTTAGGAGCCTAAGTAAAGAAAAAGCATTTTTCCCATGGGATGAGACCACTTCCAGCCACAAGTGGGACTGCAGCAGGAGAAATTCAAGAATTCGGATTGTCTGCCTTTTTGTTTCTCAGCTGTCATGTTTGCAATACCCAGAACAGCACACTTAGTCAGAATGTAATTTATGGCATGGTGATCCTGAACCAGGGTAGATGTTAGTAAAGTCTGGTTGCTCAGAGGACCCTTGCTTCTTGCATGTGCTGCTCTGAGATTTGCTGATGGTGGGCTGATTACTGGGTCTGCCATATCTGAGATGGGTTTAGTAACTCTCCTCCCTATCCCCTGTCTCTCCCTCCCATTCTCCTGCTTCCTCTGGAGCCCCTCTGCGTGTGGACACTGTGCCCTCCTGGTCCTTTGGCAACGCACCTTCTGTCTCTCCTTCTGAAGGGCCATCATGATTGGAACCTGCATCAGCTCCTTCTCCCACTGTAGGGCTCTCCTCATTGCCTCCATTGACACCTCATCCTCCTCGCCGTCATCTGTCTCTGCTCTGGGTCATAGACTTTTACAGACTCTGGCACAATTGTTAAGATGATGCTAAAAAGTACTGTTTTTTTGTATTTCTGTGGGTGCCACTCTTACCACCTTATGAGGACCATTTCATCTCCACGTTCTTCCGAACATTATGATGTATACCTGATCTCCAGGTCTCCATGGATACTCTGGCTCTTCTTCTGGCTCTGGAGAAAGCCTCTGTTCCTGTTGATAGATGGCTTCATGGTATACCAGTTAGTTGCCTCATATATGCTCTCAACTCAACTTTCAACTCTGATAGGTTCCCCTGGAATGAGGCATGTGCATATCCTTCTTCACTTCTTCCCTTGAGCAATGATCCATGCCATGCATGTTAGTGATTAGTATTGTTAATATACCTGGAGCAACTAACAACCCTTCATTCTTTCTCCTTAACCCATTGCTGTCTTGTTTCACCCTCCAGTTATTTCACATGGTGTTCTCATACACGGTTGCCAATCCTTGTACATGTATCTAGTCTTCAAGAGTGGTCATAGACTCTATTGTCACTACAGGAGTCTTTACAGAATTTTCACACCATGAGGTCTTCTTGGCTGCCTCATCAGCAAATTGTTTCCCTTTATTACGTATTTATAGTTATTAAATTTTTGTATGTGCTTTGGCATAGAAATATCATTAATCGCCTCAGTACCACGATTGCATTCATTAGATCTGCGGAGTACCATGAGCCTTTTTAAATTCTCGCTGTTTTCTGCACTGCTTTAACAAATATGTAACTCCATGATAATAAGCTGAATCCTTAAAAACATTGACACACTTTTCTTTTACTAGCTTACATGCCTCTGTTTGTGCTTTTAGTTCTGTTAACTAAATAGAACATTGTTGGGGACAGTGTTCAGTTTTTTTTGGTCTCAAAACTGTTCCCTTTTTACCGTCTAATTACTGGATAGCCTGTATGGTTTCCCAAATTATCTTTTGAAGCAAAATTAATCTCTAAAATATGTTATTTCGGGGTGAACATTAGATCATTTCTGAGCCTTGAATAAGCTAAAGACACAATCATGTTCTTTTCATTCAAATTGAATTTGCAACAATTCTGCTGGATTTACTGCTGGATTTGTGCATCTTTTAAAAGTTACATCTGGATGTTTAAGTTAGAACAAATACTGTATACCTCTGGCTTGTGTCAGAACAAATATGCTATTTTCAATTAACTTTATAATTTATGGTTGGAGTAAATGATTACTGGGTACCACTTTGTTACCACTGAAGCCTTTTCATAGCCCTAATGTATTGCCGCTAAGCCCCTGTTAGCATGGTGGCCATTCCTGTGTCAATTCATTTAAATTAGCACTGTAATATGCTATTTTAACCTCTGAAATTTTGTGTCCTCCCTTTGCTAGTTTGTTGAGTATTTGTATTATTAGAGTCTTCATGACACTGTTCTCTTCTAGGAAGCCATGTTCTAGGTTTAAATTTGATCTGTGTGGGTGAAGCCGATTTTACCAGTCCTTCATTTAATTTCGCAAATAATTTGTTGTTTCACAGAATCCTCTTCAATTAATTTTCATTATTGCACTATCATCTATCTGCAACGCTGTCCCTTCAGTGCTTATTAACACACTGCTGGCCGTTAAACTGACTGATTCTGACACTTGTGGCTTCTCTAAGCCACCCTTTCTCTTAACTCCTAATCCTTGCTCCTGTCATAAATCATTGTACGATGATACTGCATTGTGGAATTCCTTGCTTTTGGAATTTACACTAAATCACTATCACTTCCAGCCAATATACATTTATTTGTTTTTCCTGAATTTCATTAATCTGTGGATTTATTATTACCTTACTTAAGTAAATGTCATCTGGAGTACACCGGATCTGGATTCCTAATCGGCACAAGGCATCTCTTTATACTACATTTCGTGGCGTCTGCTCTAAAACTATAATTGGTATCCTAATTGTTTTTTCTTACACTGTTATTCCGTTGGAGAAGTTAAAGGTATGCACTTGTCCTGAGACTCCCACCGTCTTGACAGTTTTCCAGACCTGGGGAGATTTTAAGCATAATTACATTTAGAAACATAATTAGACATGTGTGTCATGCTCCAGTATCAACTGGCATAAGAATTTTTGAACCATTTAGATCAACCTGCAACCTTCATCAGCTCTTTGTTTGTCAAAAAGAACTGTTCCACGGCAGGATCAATTCTGCCTGCCCCAGTAATTTCAAGGCCCAAATTTTGGTTTGCTCATGGGTGTGATAAATTAGAATTTTGCTGTGGCTGACCCCCTGCTCGGGGAGACCGCCGGGCTGGCCCTCCCCACACTCCAAGCCCCATTCATGGATTTACTTGACATTTCTTTTGGATGTGTCTCATTTGTCCATTCCATCAACAGACTCTGGTTTACTTTTAGTCTGTTGTGGTTGTTCTCTGCCTCTGGACCTCGGTCATTGTGGTCCACCCCCAGGCTTTGTATGCACATGTATGATTGGAATTGGAAGAGCGGTGAACTGTGATGGCTGCTAGACCTCATTCTCCTGCCTGACCTGCAGGTGGTGCTGTATTTGATGTCACTTCTCCTCTTGTTCTTTTTTTTCTATTGGAGCTGTGCCACCTCTTCTGCTTTTTACATCTCCCAGCGCTTTGAGATGCCTGAGTGTTCTTTTTCCACTTCTGGGCCAATTTATGCAGATTAGGTTGACCGACGGCCGCCGCCCCCAGACATTGGGTCCGCCTCAGCATATAGTGAGCATGTTTGTCACGTGGTCAGAATTGGTGCTTGGATTTTTCCGGACCTTAATATCTTATCTTCTCTTATTTATTATTTGTATCACCAGATATATCATATTACTTAATTTCGTTGCCATTGAATCTTGTACCGTTTTATCCATGTCATTGATTGATTTATAATTCTCTGAACAGTGTTACCAAAAATCTTGCGCAATTCAACCTTTGGATCTCCACATTGGTGTACTCCCCTTTTATTATTATTATTATTATTATTATTATTATTATTATTATTATTATTATTATTATTAATTAATAATAATATTATTTTTTTATTTATTTATTTTTGCCTTTAATTAAGAAGTTCCTCAGCTCTTTTTCCCTACGCTCATGCTTTTACTTGTTCTAGTTCTCTTTTCTCAGTATAATTGCCATTTTCCCAGTCTAACCATTAATTGTCTTCTTCCTCCTCTCTCTTTTCTGACTCCAAATCTTTGAGATTCTTTCCCTCAATAGACTACACAGAATAGCTTTCACAATTCTTAACTGTCTTCTATAGATCCTGAGTAATTCCAACAACCCCTTGTATTATTTCTCTTGGATCCCCAGTTGACTTTCTTTTCCCTTCCACTTCTCCTTACTTTACAATCTCTTTGATATTCCAATATTTTTACTTCTTTATCTGCTTCTTTATCTTAACCTTTTTATTTATGACAACAATCCATTTAATAGTTTACCATATAATCTCTACAGATATTTTTACTTTCTAATATGTATACATATTTATTTCCCCACTATTTCACTTGTTTTTACTGCAACCAAGTACTCCATTTGCATATTTCATTTACTAATTTTACTCATTTCTCTGCATATTAATTAGCAACTTGTTTATCTTTTCTTTATTTGTTTCTGTACAGATCACCTAAGCACTTATTTATCTTATTCTAATTGTTTTAAATAATTTTATAGATCAATGTTGTCTGGCTTGATGCAAAATCCTACATATCGACAATTCCAGCACCAGAAAGTGGTAGTCTCATAACCCTAAATGTTTCCAGAGAGAGTTTGTATAAAGTACAATCCAAGTCTTAGGTCCTAAAAGTCTATGACTCCAGTATGCACCAAGGATTTAAACATGGCAGCTAACCTTGTCACTGTATCAGGACTCCTACTGTTTGTAAAAACCAAACTGAAGAAATATCTTAAAGTTCACAACAGGATCACATCCCTTACTCAAGCCCACCCCATGTTTGCATTGTCTCCACAGGGAAGTAGGGAGTAAAGCCAATGTACTGTTCTCCTTCCTAGACAAAAACAAACTTCAAAAACAAAAAAACAAAAAGTATGCAATTCATATTGACAGCTCTACATTTTCTCTCTGGGCAAAGAGGAGTACTACCACTCTCATATGCATTCGGTTGGCCACCCCGGCCGCAGACGCTCTCTCAGCTATGTCTCACACCAAGCCCAAAGAGAGAGTGTACTTTGTTGAATACACTGTGATTCTACCTTCCCTGTAATAATAAATTATGATTAGATCACAAGTAGTGTTATGATCTTTCACTGCTAAATTTCACTGTTAATTCATGCCTGGTAATAAACTGTCATGCGGAAAATATTCATCCCCTCATATACACATGTATGTTCACACATACAAAATGTTCAGTCACTTGTTTTCCTTCCAATTAATATCTTCTGTCAAATTCTCCTAATAAAATGTTTACGGGTTTATTATTTAAGTATTCATGAATGTTTTTATTCTTCCTAAAACTGGTTTAGCAGCAGTATTACATTTTATCAATTTATTGCCGCTTCAGAGATGGCCCCTTCTTCTTTGGAAGAGCAAGATCACTCCACATAAATCAACAGGTGGACTGTCCAAGCATAGTGCCATCCGTTATTTCTTGCACACACAGGCACAAGATTGCTCCCCTTTTCTTTCATAACCCTTACACACACAGACATGGGCCCATTCCTCACACACACATTCACTCAGTGTGTTCTTTTTACAGTGAAATGTCACACTTTTTTTTTTTTTGTAACTAATTACGCTTTTTATAATATATTTACTTCTAATATTATTGTTATTAGTGTTACCATTATTGTTATACAGTCTCTTTCATACAATATTAGTGTGACGACCACCCCATCCTCGGTCCGGCCGTCCCATTCCTTATCCCCTGAGTATTAGTTTGCGTCCCTACACTTTTGTCCTTCCGTGCACGATCCCTTAGTTCCCTCGTTAG
>JBBMFX010486771.1:0-16953 GCA_037832545.1 Rhabdalestes septentrionalis
GGCTGCCTGCTGCTTCACTTGGTGAATGGGTTAAATACAGAGGAAGAATTTCACACTGTTCACACTGTGTGCTGTGGTCTGTTCATGTATGACTGAATGGTCACTTTACACTTACACTTTTCAGACTGATGCAGCTAGTATGCCTGCACATGTCTCCACGGGATGGTGGGGTTCCTCCCTCAATTCCACAGCAATGTTGAGCATTAAGAGCTCCAACATTCAGGTTTCAAACAGCAACCGGTCTCCTCCTCCGATAACAGGCCTTTTCTCACATTCCACTTCAGTGGAGCATCTCTCTCCCAATGGAGAGCCAATGGAAAAGCTTATCCGAAGAAAACAGTGAACACCTGGGGAAAGTCTTAATCCTTTTTGAGATTTGAGTTTAAGGACATTAATGGACCTTTTAGTGTTTGAATATGGATCTTTCCATAGAAGTTTTTTTTTTCTTCAGAAAGCTTTCATGAATTCAGCCTGGAGCCTCTTGAGAAACTCCTGCACCCCCAGATATTTGCGTCTGACTGTGACCCAGCAAGCATATTCTAGCCCAGAAGTTTTAAGATTGTGGAAGCTGTGGAAGAAGCTGTGATATTGGTATCAACATACTATGGAAAATATCTCCCAAGGAATCAACACGACTCCCCCCGCAGTGCTCAGCTCTGGTGTTCCTCACCCTCCTCATGAATGGCCACCAGCAACATTAATGCTTTTTAAACTCTGAAATAACTGTCCAGAACTGCATTACTGAAGAGGAAGGGCCTCGCGTCCAGCCTCAGTTTCTCTAATCCAACATCGTCTTGCCTATAGAAGACTTCTGGACAGCATGAAATTCTTTGTCCATTTGTTTTGTCATTTCCTTTAAAATGATGCTTTAAAGAACAATATTTTTATTTGGAAATTAGGAGAAATAATGTCAGCAGTTCTCAAAAACCAAGCCAGCTTTGTTACATCACTGATGACTTTGTTTGGTTTGTTCACTGTATTTCACTTTATTTCTTCTGAGGAACGTTCAGGAGAGTCAGTCTCACAGAGGATGTTGATGGGAATGAGCAGCACTCTTCTCTTGCAGGGCACTGGGGACAACAGCCACTTCCATGCTGATAGTCTGTCAGTTCGTGATGGTAGTGCATATTCCCGGTTCCTCCTCCTCCTCCTCATCATCATCATCATCATCATCAGCTAGGCCAGGTAGATTCCTTAAGGCTTGCTTTGCCCCAATTTAAGCTTCTTGGCAGCTGCAAAGGCTGCACTGTCCCTCCAAGCACAAAATAAAAATGTCTCACTCAGTTCCCCGTTCCAACCTGGCTTTTCCATACTTTTTTTACATTCTCAATTTCTTACAAGAAATTGTGGGATTGGGCATGGTCAGGCAGCTGTGACATCACTGGGGGTCAAAGTCTCCCAATGAAAGGTCCAACACCTTCACGTCACCTAATCCAAACAGAAAGGCACTTCCAAAAAACAGAAGAAACTTGCTTACTCATCTGCAATCTTTTATATCTTTATACAGCTCTGGTAAAGAAAAGAGGCTGCAGTTTCTTTTTAAATCAGCATCTCTATGAGTCTGGAACCATTCCACACCAGTGTCTGTTAAATCCTACACAAGCTCCTCATTCTGCTTTATGAGGGACTGATTACTGATCACCTGAATCACATCTTATTTAATGAGTAAAAGTATAAAACACTGCTGTAATCCTCACAGTGAAACCAGTTGGGTGGTAAAACACTACTGGAAGTTAATCAAAGTTTATTCTTGCCATTTTGTTTAAGAGTGAACGAGAGATTTGTTTTCTTCGAATTAAACACTGCATCACTTCTCTTGATGTTTTGTCACTTCCTTTAATGTGATGCTTTAAAGAATTATATCTTTTTTTGGGAAATTAGAAGAAATACTGTCAGCAGTTTTTAAAAATGAATGCAAAGTTGTTCAGTTTAACACTCACACCCTTAAAATATAAAACCTGAGAAACTGAACATTTCTTATTTTTTCCCAAAACTGTGTGTGTGTGTGTGTTTTTGTATATATAATGTGTATGTGTTTACATATGGAAATAAATGACTGGGAAGCTCAGCTCTAGATAAGTATTAGATCTACATCTAACACCAAAGGAACACCAGTGTCCTGGGAGTAGACGGTCTTCATGCTGAGTTTTTTACATTATATCAGCCCAGACAGCCATCTTCTTGCTTAAAGGCTTTATTGACTGGTGAGAAAGGAGACTTGTCATTCCAAGAGATGGCAACCTGTGGCTCTTTTGTGTTCAGGCTTTCAGATAGTCTTTTCCACTGTGCAAAATACTTGACACCTTTGGGACCAGAAAACTGGAACTGTGCTTTTTCTTTCCTCACCAGCCTCATAATGGACCTAAAGAGTCATTTGTGAAGCCAAGGCAGGTTTAGTCTTTTTTCGGTGTGTTTCCTCTTTTTCATGTATTATTTGCCTCATAAACCAAATGCAAAACATACAAATATAATTGTACAAAAACTGTATCCAGTGGTACTGACCATGAACTGCAGAGGGGCTGTGGTGGAAAAGGACAGTAATATTGACTCATTGTGCTAATTTTAGTGTAGGAGTTGCTGTTTCAGTCTCCATGGCAAACCCTTGAGCATTATTTTACAAAAAAGAAACTGAGAGCTGTTTTTAATGGGCTATGCCAAGATTAGCTGTTACTCAAGAGCATTTCTTGATTTATTCGTCTGCATTACCAAAACAAGGTGCGGCCATTGTGGTGTTCAGGCCAAATCAGGCTTTTCTGCCAACAAGGTTCTGTATAGTTTTTGTAGACGAATATGTAATTAGAGTGTGTTATTATCAGAGTTAAAATGGAAAGAATTCAGAGTCACTTTTAAAAAGCCATTATATTAAAATGTGGCAGTGTGGAGAAAAAGAGGCATGTGTGACTGCTAGGGGTAATGGAGAATGTTGCTCTGCATGTTGGGGGATTGGGGGTGATCAGCTGTGGCATCATTGGGAGTCAAAGTCTCTCAACAAAAGGTCCAAAACCATAACGTCACCTAATCTAAACAGAAATGCACCAGGATTCTTCCGAGAAACTTGGAACATCCACTGCAAAATTCTCCCTCAACACCTAGCAGTCACACCTGTCTCCTTTTCTCCACACTACCATGTTTAAATGTAACGACCTATTAAATGTGACTGTGAATTCTTTCTTTAATTGCTGATAACACCCTCTATTAAAAATATATTCAAATAGTTGTCAACTAAAACTATACAGAGCCTTGTTGGCAGAAAAGCCCGATTTTGGCCTGAACACCACAACGACCGCTCCTTGGTTTGGTAATGCAGACGAATAAATCAAGAAATGTAACAGCTAATCTTGGCATAGCCCATGAAAAACAGCTCAAAGTTCTTTTTTTGTAAAATAATACTCAAGGGTTTGCCATGGAGACTGAAACAGCAACTCCTACACTAAAATTAGCGCAATGAGTCAATATTACTGTCCTTTTCCACCACAGCCCCTCTGCAGTTCATGGTCAGTACCACTGGATGCAGTTTTTGTACATTATATTTGTTTCACATTTTCTGCATGTGGTTTATAAGGCAATAATACACGACAACGAGGAAACAAACAGAAATAGACTTAACCTGCCTCGGCTTCACAAATGAGGTCTGATCTTTACAAACTAAACATACACTGAATCTTCTCTTGGGTGAAAGAATGCTCAAATCCTGCAGGAACATGGACCTAGAGATGAAGTCGACACATTCTTTCCCTCATTAGTCACTGTGACATTGTCCAGTTAACTTTGGAATCTAAATTACTTCGCGCCTCAATTGAGTGTACACATCTCCCTCCACAGAGAATTAAATTCAGAAATGATAATGCCTATACTCCACAAACATGTTCACAAACAATACAACCGAGTACATTTATTTTTTAATTTTAACTGGATTTGCAACCTCTGCAACCTTCTCCACAACAGCAGGGTTCATGTCACAGCTGCCTCTGCTTTCCTCACTCACGTTGCTCTGAATTAGCCTAGCCTACTGACAACATGTTTGTACTTTGGAAACACCACCACAGCTTCATTCCTCCGAGTAGATAGTATCACCTCCTACCTGTGCTGCCGCCAGCAGTAATTTTACACGGCACACAGATTAAGTGTCTCTCAGAGGCTGCGAGAGCACTGTAGCAACAGACACAGGGCCCAAAATAAACTACACTCTTGTCTAAATTCAACAAAAACACAATTCATGTAGTTATTAAATAAAATTATGATTCAAGTACAGTCATTAAGAGTAAACGTGGCTGCCGTTTTAGACTTCCTTTATACTTACCAGTATTAATCAAGTACACTTCACTGTAAGATCCTTAAGTATATAAAATATAGTATATAAAAAGTAAACTTCAAGTATACTTCCTCAATTTTAGTATAAAATGAGTACAACTGTATTACACTTGTTTAAACTATTTTTTGCTAAGGGTTCTCTTTTTGGTCTAAAATAAAATAATAAAGCTTGAAACAGGTGTTAGCAATTGCCATTCAGTCTAAGAGGTGTCAATGACATTACAGTAAATGTGAAAGAAAGAAAGAATGAAAGAAAGAAAGAAAGAAGACATATATGAGGAGTGTTATGTAAATGCATTTCTCTGGATGTTGCAGTAATGCAGAGGGGCCGCTGGCATGGCTGGGTACTTGGTAGCTTGGAAGAGAGGCTCTGTCTGGAGTGGCACATGGCCTAATATTGACAAAGCCTGCTGCTATCTCCTGCTAGCTCATTCACCGAGGGCAAGGTGGAAAAAATCAATTAGACTCACTCACAATGGCTCTCTCTCACTCGCTCTCGCCTGTTCCATCTCCCTTTCTCTTCCTATCTCTCTCTTTTCCTGTCTCCCTCACCCATGCCCTTCTGTGCGGTCAATGTCGGAAACAACAGGAGGTACATTATGGATGACTGTTGAACCTGTCAGCTGTCTGGAGAACAACAATCACCTAATATAGTAGATGCTACAGTGGAAACAGCAAAGTCGGTCATTAGTTTCTACTAAAGATTTTACGAGAAACGCAAAACACACTTCTGGTGTTTAAATATGCAATGCAAACACATGCAAACAGTTTGAGACTCTGTGATAAGGATTTTGTCAACATATTTCTGATAGCTAAAAACCAGAGGTCATCAATTTCAGTCCTGGAGCGCTGGAGTTCAGCACAGTTAGCTGTTTTCCAGGGCCTGATACACTTATTAAACCTGTAACCATACGCTGATTCAGGTGTGATAAAGCAGGGAAATAACCAAAGCGCTGACTTGATAATATGAGGCTATGAGCTAAATTTTAGAGTGTAATTCTATTAACATATATGGCAAGTAATGTCAGTTCTATAGGTCTGATAAATAAAACATTTGACAACTAAAAAGTGTTTAGAAAAATGGCAACTTTTACTCCTGTGCAGCCCTTCTGATCATCCGGGCTGCAAAACCCCTTTGTTTATGAAGCTAAATGCTAGCAAGTCGAGTCATCAGTGCAGTGCTGCTAGCAAATCTGGTTACACTTCAAAGTGTATTTATTGTTACAGCCGTGTTCAAATTATATTATTGTCAAAGCCATGGTATCTAAGTAGAGACTGTCAGGACTCTGTTCCACACAGTCCGTATTAAAGCTCTAATCTGAGGTGATAATGTGGGACTTAACGGCACGATGAAGTCCAAAAGTTTGTCCTGCTGCTCCAGATTGCCGGATAACGTTCTCTCCTCTGGAATATTATATAGTGCTCAGAGATAAAGTATTCCTCATGCACTTGGGTATAAAGTGGGTTTTAAGCTGATAAAAAATATGGTCATAAATAAAAGGACAAAAGATGTCTACACTATTTTTTAGACAATGAAGTTGAAACCTACTGTAACCTGATTAGCATTTTATGCTACCACTTATAAAAAGAAGAGCCAGTGGTGCGTAACGTAATATTAAAATATATATATCTATTATCAACACCACCACCAACAATAGTAACATAAGTAAGGATACAAAAAATATATATTCACTGATTGAGCTTTTTATCTGAATTGTGTTCCCCCGCAATGTTCAGAGTTTGCAGCCTCAGTCATTCGCATATTTTTTCTTAAAACTGAATTAATAATTGTTCGCAGACACCCACAAAAATTCACAAAAAATGCAGATATGCAGATATCCTCTGCAAAATTACTAATAAAAATTTAATTCATTATGTTAAAAATATTAACGTAAATTCAGAAAACGCACGTGAATGAATGACAGGACAGTCTATATTGATATTTAGAGACCTATATTGATATTTAGAGTCTAGCTCTGCGGTAGTTTAGTGTAAATGTACAGGTTTACCTTTACATTTTCTTTAAGTCTCATGTATTAAGCAGAATTTCTAGTAAAATTTAAGAGTTTTGGGAGCATATTTGGGGGTATATCTTAGCAAAAAAGTATACTTAATTTATACTAAAAAGAAGGCAGTACACTTGTACACTTTTTATATAATGTATTTAATATACTTAGAAGAAAAAGAATATAAGAATAGTATAATGAAGTACACTTGAATTATACTGCTAAGTATAAAGAAAGTCTATGAAGTATACTATAAATATACTTAAAGTATACTTTAATAAACTTAAAAATGTTCCAATTTAGTCCAAAGAAGTATTGAATTTGTATCCTTTCTTGTACACTACAAGTACATGGTCCATATACATGCTATTCTATACTCAATTATACTAAATAAAATGAACTTCAAGTATACTAATTTTTGCTACAGGATATTTAGTGTTTATACTATAAAAAATAGGCATTTTTAGCACACCACAAATTCGTAGTTTTTCGTAATTCATAGTGACATATCTATGAACTGTGGGTAGTTTATTAGGTCGGGTGTATTGTTCTAATCCCGCTGTGGAGTCAGTTCAGTTCAACAACAGAAAAAAGGCTCTCCTCTTTTAGAATAATTATTCAGTCCTTTTTAGAAACTGAAACTGGTGATCGTGCCTGTTCTTTCAGCCACATGACAAGGTCAGGCAGATTTGTTGTAGAAGATGTCTCTTTGTGATGGATGTGGAAAACAATAGCTGCAATATCTATGAAACAATTCCCGTTTTGATTAATGCGCTGGTCGCACCCGCCGGGGCCGAGTGACGCTGGCCAAGCCAACTTCCTGTCATTCAGACATCTTCCTCCCACTCCCTCATTTTCCTCTATCCCTCACTCTTTTTCATTCTCTCTCAAGGCCAAAGACATTAATACTCCCTGAAACATGCAATGAGGTGAAAAAAAAAAAAAAATTAGAAACACACGCAAGTCTTAAAATGGTCCGAAGATTACTAGGCCCTACATAGACAAAATTATTGGGCCCCCTGACCATCAGGATCTTTAATAAAACTGCCTTCAAACACATCACTTTAAATTTTTCAGTTTCCACTCCTCTTGAAATGCTTTCAACAATATTTTGAAGTTTCTGTGGGATTTGGGCTCTGTGTGGACCAGTCCATTTCTTCCACAATGAACTCCAGCAGGTGTTTTATGAAGCTCGCTTTGTGCACTGGGGCACAGTCATGCTGGAAGTTTCTTCCCCAAATTGTGTCCATCATGTTTGAAGCATGGTGTTGTCCAAAATATCTTTAAGGGGTACACTACCAGTCAGAAGTTTGGGCACACCTTCTCATTCAATGTTTTTTCTTAGTTTTTATTTTCTACATGTATTGTAAAAAGACAAAACGATTAATTATACAATAAACAAAAAAAGGTTTAAACAAAAAAAAATGTTCTGTAATTAGGTCATTATGGACTGTTTTTTTTTTTACTTAGTTAAGTGGTTCTTGCCATAATGTGCAGTAGAACCGTAGTTCACTAACTGTGTACCAACCCGACCATCACAACTGATGATCCCAAACACATTAAGAATCCAAGAAACTCCACTAATAAACTCTTGATAAAGAACTCCTGTTTATTAAACACCACTCCAGGTCGATTCCTCATGAATCTGATTGAAAAATTCCAAGAGTGTGCAAAGTTGTCATCAGAGCAGTAGGTGATGTTTTCAGTATTACTCTACAATGTAGCCAATAATAAAAAGAACAGAACAGATAAAGATGTAATGTGAACTATTTAACCATGGATGTACGTCACTCTGGATGGCGTGTCTGCTAAAAACGTAAATGTGAAAAAAGATTTTGACACGGAGAACACTTGACCAAATGGGGACAGGCTTAATGTTGTTTTGTTTCTCCAGTGACCACCTAATACTATTCAAGGTGTTCTTTCATATCAGTTCCATCAAGCTTCCACCAAGGAGTTATTTGTTTAAATTAAGAAGTAATAAGAACAGATGGTCTGCTGTTCAACAAGGTACCAGGAGAGACATATAAAAACAATTGGGTGCTGTGATATCTCATTTGCGTTTAAAGTGTGACTCTTTCTCTCACCCTCTCTCTCTTTCTGTCTCTCTTTCTGTCTCTCTTTCTGTCTCTCTTTCTGTCTCTCTCCGTGTCAGACAGGACAACTTCAGCTCACTTGATTGGTCTGAATGGGAGAAAAAAGCGAGAGAATGAGGCTCGCTTGATTGGCCCCTCAGTCTTTTCCCTGGAATCGGACAGGAAAGGCAAGGAGAGTGAGAAGATTATAAGAAATAGATCAAAACAAACAGATGGTCTTTGTGTTTTGGACACCAAAGAGATCCAGCTCGGCGGCTCTCCCACCGACAAAGGTAGTCGAAGAGACTGCTAATATCTGAAGCTCCGTTTCATGGAAAAAAGTTTTGGGCACTGTGCAAGAAAGGGATTAAAAATAGAATGGGGACAGACGTCTGAAAGAGACTCAGAAAAAAGCCCCACTGCTGGAGGAGCATCAGAGTACATGGCCACACAGGCGAGGCAGCCATGTTCCCGGGAGTTTGAATTAAACAAACAGCCATTATTTTACAGTTATTGTACAGGTGAACCACAACTGCCCCTTACATGTGTAATTATGGTAATTGGGGCACTTAGACAGCTGCATACAAAAGTTCACATCTGTTTCCAGCTTCTGGTGTAGTTAGCTACGGCTAATCTAGCTGAGTGCATATTTTGGAGGCGAGTGCAAGTGCAGCTGCGCAGTGGCCTTCAGAAAAGGCCTTCAGTAAAAAGCGTAAAAATGTGGCACTGTGAGAGATCATCTTTTATAATGTCAGCAAAAATCAGATTCAAACATAATAATATGCAATTATTCAGTGTTTGTTCACTTTTTAATTTAGTTTTCAAACATAAAAAGAGCTTATGTAAAAAAAAATATTGTATTTTCTGTATTACACTACTATGTAAACCGTTCCATTTGACACTTTAGTGATTTCGTTCAATTAATTTTTTTTCCAGCACCCTTTTCACACACTACCATTACAGTTCAACACACTCAGAGGAGAACACTAACTGTCCATACTGTTATGTCAGCTAACAGACAGCCATGTTTGCTGGGCTTGCATTGGGCATCTTACTCACACAGACAAGATATGATAAGATAAGATAAAGCATTATTAGTCCCTCAAGTGGGAAATTTGCATGTCACAGCAGAAAGTTGACAGAACAACTGTAAGAGCAGCAAAAATAAAAAAAACAATAGAATAGAATAAGCATTAAACCAACTATATATAAAATGCACAATATACCATCTAGAAATATAAAATATGGATGTGTGTACTCGAAAATACATATGTATATAAATGCATGCATATGTAGGACAGGCCAGTTGTGTTTGCTTGTGCTTTTGAATTAGGAAAAAAAACAACTGTTTTGTACTCTGTACTTCACTACTGTGTAAATTGTCAATTCAGACATGTTCGTATATTCAGTGCACATCAACCTTCTTTTTTTAGCTGCTATAGGGGGGTTACTCATGTTTCTTGAGGTCGTTTTCAAACCACTAGATCTATCTCTCACATCACATGATGGCACCCGCTAATGAGCGAGTGGAGGTTTGCACACTTTTCCTCCAAGGCACCACTGCATGTTTTCCAACTGCTACTAAACTAGTGCAAGAACAGATAACAACAGTTTCTACTGACCTAAATTATTAGCAATGAAATGCATGATATGCTCCCCTCCCAAGTCAAGGTGAAATTAAATTTCTTGGTGCAGTTAAATGATTTCTTGGTGCAATCCTTGCCCCAACAACAGAATTGTTGGTGCAAGGATTTATGCTTTCTGCAAATAATACTGAAAGTCACAGAACACAGATGCAAAAGCTAAAATGTAATAGTGCAATCCAGTGTTTGCAGTATATATGAGTATATGATATTTAATGAGTGTAAGAGTAAGATCACTCACACACACACACACATACCTGCACACACATATATGTGAACACACACATAGATATGCACACACACACCCATGTACACACACACAAATGCATGCTCACAAACACATACATTCACACATACACATACACACACACACACGCGCGCGCACACATCCATGTCCACACAAACCGACATGCACACACACACAAACATAAATACACACAAACATACACAAAAACATGCATGCATGCATCCACATGTATGTACATACAGAAACACAGATGCACAAAAACATGCATGCACAAACACACACACATGCACACACAAATTATAATGAGTCTGCCCGTCTTAATCACTTTTCACTCTCCACCAGTGGACTGCTTCATACAGGGGAGTCGTGATGGATCAGCTCTGCAAGAGGACCTAACAATGTGTGTGTATTTGTGTGTGCATGTGTGAGCGTGTGTAGGGGGGATTGATGGATCTGTTCAGTAACGTAGCGTAGCAGCGCCACTGCAACCTGCATTAGCCCGAGAATCCATCAGAGCCACACACTCTTTAATGTGTGTGTGAGAGAGAGAGGGAGAGAGAAAGTGATCGGGGGAAAAAGAGAGAAAGAAATCCTCCTTTAAGGCAGTGGCCACGTATTTTTACCGTAGCTTAAAAAATGCAGCACCTTTTGCCCTCTGTGAGCCCCGCTCCTTGTTAATATGGCAAGATAAAATAAGTTTCCTCCAATCACATGTTCCTTTTTCATCCTTGCATATTTGAGTAGATCTTATGTCGATGTCCTGCACAGAATGAATCTATTTATAATTCAAAACATGACCTATAAACCCTTATCATAGCACTGAATGTTGCAGTACTGGATGGATATCTTTTCATTGCTGATGAGGAAATTGTTTACAGCAGCTTTCTGGAATCCCTGGAGGTCTTTAAGCAGCCATTAGCTCAGGCCACAAGCCGACCCGCCTGCAGCGAAGGCCTCTGCGGCCGGGGTAACCAGGCAACGGCCTGAATGCACACCAAGGGCTGTCCACAGGCCAGAGACTCCACACACACAGCCAGCATCAGCATTACCCTGCAGTTAATTAACGAGCAGGGACAGAGGGTAGAGGGGGTGAAACAGACAGAGTACTGGACAGAATGGTCCACAATGGGAACAGAACTCTTACCTTATAGGGAAGGGCATTTGAGACCTACAGCCAGTGTACAGCCTCTCAGCTTTATATGCAGCTCCACCAAACCTTACAAAGAAAATGAAAGAGACTAGATTAAGATTTGATTACACAACTACACAACCATGAATGCCACCCATCATTCATATTCACATATATAGTACCATTCCAAGAGCATTCAGTGAAAAAAACATGTTGTTTAAACTTATTACCCTTAAAGAAAAATACTAAAGAAAATATCTGTATCCATACTGTACAGTTTACACTGCAAACAATCTCCTGCAGTGCTAGAAGTAAATACGAATGTTACCCCTGTATAGACTGTACTGTGATTCATGCACGTGCATTTTCTTTGGTATAAGCATGTAAAGACTAAAGTAATGAATGAATTAAATTTTCAGTAATAAAAGTGCAGGGCTTTAAGAAGTACAAAAGGAAAAATCTGAGAACACTGGAGACACTCCAGGGGTTGAAATTCTGGACTGCAGTGTCACCGGGCAGCAGCCAATCAGCAGCAATTAGAAATAATTAACATTCTCGGATTGGCTATTTTCAAACCTCTCGCCTCTGAGTACAGCTGACTGTGACATCCGGGACTCGCCCCCTTGTCCTCGTGCTGGTTGTTTATGTTTGGGGCGGTGCTGAGCAGCAGAGCTTCATTCTGTTCAGGTGTCTGATTGCTTTGCTAACCATCGGCCAAACATAAACAACTGGGAGGTTTAAAAATCCACGATGGACTGAACCTCTGACTGCTGACAAACTAATAAGCAGAATTTTTACAGAAGTTGGTCCAGAGCATTATAGCAACTCTATATGAAACTCTGTGTATCTGAATTCAGTGTCATAAAAAGTTTGTGTTATATATATGCATACACACACACACATTCACACACATACACACACATACACACACACGTACACACAAAAATTCATGGACAGCCCCAGGCACATTCTCCAAGAGGGCAAAAGGCTTTTGAGGTGAGGTTCTGAGCACTTGTGGGAATTTTAGTGTGCACTTTACATCAAACAATCTGTACTTCTGCAGGCAGAGTGTCTGGGGCTGGAACTTACTGAAACACAACAGAAACTCTCACACCTCCGACCGTAGCATCTGTCGCTACATCTGCCATTGCATCTGCCCAGTCCACGCTAGCAAGCAAATACCGAAATACTTTTCACAGACGTTCAGCATTTTTTCCATGATAAGGACAAGTTTTATGAAGTACAAATCAATAATCACAAAATTCCCCAACTCTCAATGTTTATGAGCTGGTGGCTTTATCCATATACAGCTCTGAAAAAAAAGGACTGAACTTTACTGAACTGAACAGTTTTGCCTTCATTCTAACAAACTGCTCTCAATATTTCTCCTCATTTCCAAATACAAATATTGTTATTTAAATCATCATTTTAAAGGAAAACCGTCAAAATAAAGGAAATGATGCAGCGTTACAGAATCAGAAATATTCAAAGAATACTTGGGAGAACTTGTAAAATCGCAAGGTGTTCAAATACTTATGTTCCTCACTATATATATATTGGCACAAATAACGTGTTTTTTACGAATACCGTATTCAGACAAATACTTAAAAAAATATTTGTATTCTGGATGCCCCCCCCCTTCCGTTACACACTCACGTGGTTTGGGCATTCACCCTGCGATCAGAAAGTCGTAGGTCGATCCTCCAGACTGCAGGAACCTCTGAGGTACCCTGAGTAAGTACCGTTCCCACACACCACTCCCCACATGCTGCTCCCCGTCCCCACACACCGCTCCCCGAGACGTCTCAACACACTTCTCCACACGGGTGCAGAATTCATGGCTGCCCCTGTTTCACTTGGTTCACTTGGGGTTTAAATGCAGAGGAGGAATTTCGTGCTGTTCACACTTTGTGCAGTGGTGTTTTCACGTGTGACCGATTGATCATTTTCACTTTTAGATATTACGCTTCCCCGCCCCCTCCCCCTCCCCCCATCACACGCATGTGTGTGTGTGTATGTGTGTGTGTATATGTATGTATATAAATATGTAGTGTGTGTGTTTTTGTACACAATGTCATTTTGTCATTTCACAAAAGGAAAAGTGTGTGTGTGTGTGTGTGTGTGTGTTTTCACACTCTGCTGACATCTACCACGTGAGTTGTGTGGAGCTGACTCCTGACTGGTGTCTGTGTTTGTTTTGGCAACATGTTGGTATTTCCATACATGTTTTTGTGGCCTTAGGAGTTGTAGAGCCGATAGCCAGGGAAACCCCTTGGAGCTCCAAACACGTTTTCAGACCCTCCCCCTCTTCCCTCAGCCGCCATTTCCCCAGTGGACTCTGTTAGTGCAGCAGATAAATACTGCTCGATCCTTCATACTCCGCTTCCCGCTCGCCCCACCTGAACATGATGGGGCTTGTGTGGCATTTCCCAGCGAGGGAACCAGTCCGGCTCAGTTCTTGGAGAAATACCCGAGAACCACAGGGCGTCTCCAAACAACAGCTCGGCGAAAGATGACATTACACCACATTTAACCCCCATACACATGATCAGTCATGGCAAATGTGCTTCTTTTGTGTTGCACTGAAGCTGGAAGGCCAATAGAAGAACCCCTTTCAGCGCAACAACATTTAAGAGCCACACTCAAGCCCGAATTTGGTCTGTGCTTTTTTTAAAATGATTTTGCAATGGTCGGATTATGAAGGTCTAAAATGAAATGGTAGATTGTGATTTTTGATACAGTCTAGCTCTCCATAACACACTCTGTTCTTGCAATTAGACATTTTGAGCTGTCTGACCCTCTTGTGCACTGCGGTCACTACAGTGGACAGCTGTTTAAAAGTAATTTTCTCCTAAATGCGATGGTTTCTATGTTATATATCAGCCGTTAGAATGCTCTCTCCTGCTTTTAAAATATTGAGGTTCAATCAGGTGTTTGCTGTTATAAGTGAACCTCCTCTGAACCCAAGATGGCCAACAGAGCGTCAGTCTTGCTGACCATTGCTGGAATATCCTGTCACGATTGATCACTTTCACTTTTCTAAGAGAACCCTGGGGTTAAGAAAAATATGATGATATGTAGGAGTATCTAAATAACAATTTTAATTTGTTTGAAATTTTGATATCAAATAATTAGTAAAAAAGCGATTAGGCATGTGTCCAACAAAGTGGACGTCACATTGCTAAGTACAACACAAGTCATGTAGATGATTCATATTTTATCATGACAGTTTTGTTGCAATTCACTAAATTTTGGGTATTTGTATCATTTAGTTTTAAAAAATACAAATGTTTGTGTGGAGGACTTGTAGGTTGTGTTAGTAAAACAGATCAATTTGACATATTTGTGTGTGCTCAGTGTGTGTAGTGTGTGTGTGCACCGTGTGTGGTCAGAGTGTGAAGAGTGAAATTGGTTTTAAAGGATAAAGTGAAGTAATTGCTCATAGATTTTTGATAAAGCTCAGTTTGATTAATTCTTCCTTTCGTTTAAATCATTATATTTTGTGTGTCTAAGTCCACTGATGTAGAAATTTCTGCAACTTCTTGAAAAAAATCAAATATGGATTTTTTTGTTTTCATTCCTTAAATAGAGTAAAACCTTGACTCACTCTTTCATAATTCATGCATCAGTGGTCTAAAATCCAAAGAAATTACATCTATGCCCTTTACTCATATAGACTGATGATCACTGTTTGCCAGTTCCAGAAAAATCCTTCCAAATGCCGAGAAGGTTTTGTTCAACTTAAATTAATGCTTTGACTGAAACCATACAAAAGCGGAACCTCAGCTTACAAAAGCACAAGCAACGTTTTAACACCTCGAAACATCTAACAAATCTCACACTTCTGCCCTCTTCCACTTTGCACGGTTTATGGTGGCTGTTAGTTTTCTGGTTCCGCATTTTATTTAATGCAGAAATCCCAGACCTTTCTTTTATACAAATAATATTATGTAGCAGGGTGGGTCATGAATAGTTTGAGGAGATGAACGAGCAAGTGGACTGTTTTTATTCACTTACACACAAGTTCCAGCAGATGGGAGAGGGAGGCGGCGTTTAGCGGCTGATGCTGTATTTCGGGATCGTATTCCGACAACAATAATAATTCCAATTTCGTGTGGCAGGGAGATTGGAGGTGGGCTACTTTTTTGTGTCCCACCCTGAATAACTGCTACACACTATGAAACACAGTGTACTTAAATATGCTTAACTCTACCTCAATTTACCCCTGAATATATGCCATAAGTATATGCAATTTGAATTAAGAGGCCATTAATTTGTAAACCGATCCCTTAATTTTACCGTAGAAACTAAATAAACTAGAAGTGAATTTAAGGTAGTGTGAAACCCCTTAATCCTGAACATAAGGCATTAATTCAGGATGTTCTATTATTTAAAGGGGCACATTCTAAAACGTAAGGGGAAAATTCAATAGTATTACCCCTTAATCAGTGTTCCAGTTTTCTGGAATTTCAGGTAAAAATGGAGGTAATTTTAAGGGGTAAAATTAAGGGGTTTGATTTCGTGGTCACAGTCAGGTCCATGAATATTGGGACATCGACACATTTCTAGACTTTTTGCAGCACCATAATGGATTAAAAATAAAACGGAAAAAGATGTGGAAGGCGCGTATCCAAACTGTTGTAATTCCTACAGCGTTCACATGATTTGTACGTAAATACTCTCAAACTAAAACTGAAAGTCTGCAGTTAAAGTACACCTTGTTCGTTTCATTTGAAATCCATTTTGTGGTGGTGTATAGAGCCAAAAATGTTGGAAAGGTGTCGGTACCCCGATATTTATGGACCTAACTATACGCCCAGTGGTAGAAGAAAGCAGAAAGGCAGTTCTACAAATCTCAGGAGTATCGTATTATGGTTATTTCATGCAGATTTTTTTTTTTAAATCCACAAGTGAATAATAACACAAACATCTTTATTATTATTATCATATCTTCTTTTTTTTTTTTTTTAAGGGGGAAAATAAAAACATAAAAAAAACCAAAAAATAAACTACAACCCAGTTCAAAGTCAAAGAACGCTAAGAATGGCTTCTGGATGAAGTCTTCTTCAAATACCGATATGATCTGGCCTTGGTGACAGGGACCCGAAATCAATCCCGACTGAAACACCCCCAACCCCCCCACCAAAAACCTCCCACTACCCCACTTTAATAAGGAGGGGGGGCCACACCTGAAGGAGGCGGAGAAACTCCGCAGTAATGGCCACAGATTGTAAATCTCGTTTGTTTGTTTTTGGTCCTGAAAATCCCATAAGTATAAAATATAATGCTAAGGTCAATAAATAATCGTCCATAGAAGTCCATGAGTGTGGGTCTCTGCTGCATGGAATGGGGTCCGTGGATCGGAGGGTAGGAGAGAAACAGGAGACTGTCTATGGAGAACTGCATGTGAATGAAAGGGGGGGGGGGAAGTGAAAAGAGAAGGAGAGACAGAATCTGTGAGTGTGTGTGTCTGTGAGAGAGAGAGAGAGAGAGAGAGAGAGAGAGAGAGAGAGAGAGAGAGAGAGAGAGAGAGAGAGAGAGA
>JBBMFX010487625.1:0-16940 GCA_037832545.1 Rhabdalestes septentrionalis
ACGTCATCAATTGTGATCGGTTCCTAAGATCGGCTAGTTTAACGAGTCCCGATCGAGTCATAAAGTCTGATTATCGGTCAATACCGATCGTCCGCCGATCGATCGGAGCATCACTAGTGAAAATTACTATGCCTGTATAAACAATCGAATGAGCAAATCTTGAGAAATTCCAGGCCCATTGCTGTCAAAATTCATGTTCCATTACACAAGTTACATTACAGAAGCACGAGATGATGACCAAACGCATGTATTTAACTGCTTTAGTTTATGCAGTGCTTTCCCCTTCACGTTTGAAGCTATAGTGAATTACTCCATTTTGTATATTTGTATATGTTTATGTTAGTATTATAACACATTTTCATGTGAAACAGAGGTAGTTTTTATTCATTTGTCCACTGCTGAAGTTTCAGTAAAAATTAGGGGCAGCTGGAGGCCTGGTAGTTAGAGATCTGCCCCCTATGATCAGAAGGTTGTATGTTATTCCCCATGTGATCAGAAGGCCATGGGTTCAATTCACAGGACCGCCAATGGCACCATTGAGGTACTGTTGAGCCAGGTAATCTCCACACACTGCTTCCCGGGTACTGCACCTTCAGCTGCTCACTGCTTCGCTTGGAAAAAGGTTTAAATGCAGAGAAATAATCTCACACTGCGTGTTGTACTGTGTGTCACGCATGACAAATGGCCACTTGTGAAAAAGATAAAAACTGCACGCATTGGGTACCGTATCCAGATCATTCAAAAATGTATTTAAAAAAATGTGGACATGCTGAATGCTAATCGAGTTCTCCTCTTGTTTCAGGGATCTCAAGGTGCAATGGGAAACATGGGTGAAAATGGACCAATGGTGACTAGTGTTATTTCAAAATTTATGTGTCAGTCAAGAACAGAAATCAGTTGTATTTCCACAGTTCCACATATTTATGGGTTCTCTTCTGTACCTTTTGATCTGTTGATGTTATTTTACGCAATTCATATTTTACTGTGCTGCAGTAAGCTTTGCTCTGAGCAGTGTTGTCATTGATTCTTTAGACTCAGCCACTGATGTAACCAAATTGAAACAGGTGATCATGGTTTATAGTGGATGGGATATGCTCTTTATTGTTTTATAAAAAGGTTTCCCATAGAGAGAGATAGACTCTGCAGGAATTTATTGAGCTGAAAGGGGGCTGCTTGTTAAAGGTTCCAGGTGCCTCATATCCACCATAATGGCCTAGTAAATCGAATGTAAATTTCACCATCACAAGCAGAAAGAATAAATCCCCATAAACACACTTGAAGTTTTAACAATTATACCTAATTATTCTCGTTCATTTTATTCCAGGGATTTCAAGGCATTAGTGGAGAGTGCGGTCTGGATGGACTTCCAGGGCCTCCTGTGAGCTCCTGTTTCAGTAATATGCATTCATTGAAAACCTTCTGAAAAGTCTTTGAAAGTCTTTTCAGATTTACCATCCAAGTCTACATTTATACTGCACGTACCCTTTTGTCATTATTTTGCTCTGATAACACAATGGTTGCCATTTGTGTAAGTGACCTGTATCTGTCTTAGTGTGAGGAACATTTACACATCAAATGAAATATCACACCAGTCACACCAACTGTGGATCATAATGGCAAATTATGGCAGATATCCATCTTGCTTGCACACGCTATGAGTCATAAAAATAATAACCGAAATAGTGCACTGTATATGCAGCAAGGCTTTGTGCAGACAGACCAAATCTCTGTGACTATGCAGCCTAATACATTTCCAGTGACAGCTCATTTGCTTGTACCAAAAAGACACACAAATTATTTATTTTCAGAAAGTTTACTAGCAATGACGTTTCAATTGCAGGTGTCCAGAATTTCATCACGTCATGGGACGCTATTTTGGGCTGTTCAGACATGTTCAGTTATGGATACGATGAAAATGTAATCCAGGCTAATTAAGCGGCGGTATGCAGAAAGCAAGCGGAAGGTCCTTTGTATCTCAAACATTAAGACTGATTTCCAAGAGTTTCACTCAGTTTTCATCATAATATGGCAATAATAAAAGGCTTTTTAAAAACATTAAAATGACTGTGCAATAATGAGCTCAGGAATGAGCTTGAGTAGGTATGATACGAAACCATTGGTAGGTAACAGCAAATAAATATGCAAGACCAGTACTGTAGCCTGCTGATGTTACATTGATTAAAATATGTGTTTCCCTTTTATATAGACTAATTTTATTTATATGTATGACATAAACAGCTTTTATTTATTTACATTCATCCAGGTATAGTGGTCATCAACTCCCTCCAATTTGTCACTTCCCCAGAAACACCCAGGTTGGCTAGGTCCAGGTTTTACAGAAAAAAAATGAACCTCTCTAATACGTTTTTGCTTTTATGTTCATGTTTGACTCTTCATGAGACTGACATGGACGTAAACAAAAGTGATGTCACAAATGAAAACATTTCATCTTGTTCTTCATGTTGTCCCTTAAAACTGCTAATCATAATCAATGAGTTTTCTTATAATAGGGTCCACCTGGGCGAGAAGGATCAATGGGCAGTCCAGGACCACTAGGAGAAATGGTATTTGTTTCAGTGTTACTATATATTCATCAGGCCCAAGAAGTTTATAAAAAAAGGGCATCCACACTGTCCTCCAAAGAGCTGCTTGCGTAGAAGAGCAAATAATATGATGAACAGGGAAAGGAGGAAAATCATGCTGATAGTTGACTTCATGGATCTGAGAAACTATACCAACAAATTCCTTTGAAATGTTTGTGTTTATGTGTAGAATATTAGTGATTGCGTTTGTGTAATTTTTTGCCAGGGATTCTCTGGGAAGCCAGGATCTGATGGTCCCCAGGGCCCTGTTGGCATGTATGTAAGTGATGTCTCTGCAGGGGTCTTTGTGAGAGATGACTTGGATGGGGGAATGTATTTTAATCAGTAGCACTTTAAACATGTACCTTTGAGGAATCAAAGTACTTTAAGTGGAAATGGAAATTTGGCTTTCAGTAAAATTTAATGCTGCAGAAATAGTATTTCATTACTGATATGGACATATTGGTGAACACTCTGGAAAATCTTTTTTGTGGACTATATGCAACAGCCATACAGTAATTATTTAGACATGATGGATGCAGTGTTTCACAAGCCATCAACTCGAGACGTCTCAAAGACCCAATGCTGAGTCATTTAGATTGCCAGCCACCAGGGAGTTGCTCAGGTGGCTAAACTAAAACAAGTGCCTCAAATCTATAAAACACAACCAAAAAAACAATAAATGATTGGAATTGAAAGACTATTAATTAATTAATGGCAAACTAATCTGTGAAATAAATCTGGATTAAAACCCATGGTGGTGTTTTGGGGTGGAAAAAGTTATTTGAAGGATACTATAAATGTATCTAACAATGTGGTCTCTCAGTGTAGATTGGACTGTATTTTCTGATCTGATCAATTACTACATCCCTCATTTATTATTTGTGTTGATCCCAAGGGCTTCCCAGGCCCCATGGGCATGCGAGGAAGACCAGGACTCATGGGAGAACAGGTGAAGACACATTACATGCAATATATTAATGCAAATTTGAACTCTTGCATACTACAGATGAAAGGTGGTACATGAATGTAGGTATATCAATGGTGTTTATTGATCAAACTGTATGACACTCATAGGGAGAGCCTGGTGTAAAAGGACCTCCAGGACCCATTGGAAAGCCTGGACCTCCAGTAAGAATATATAACTGTATACTGGATCGATATAATTCAAAGTTTAGCAGCAAAGTTTGATTTATATAGGATCAACATTTGATCTGTAAATATATTGTTTTCGAGAAATATTTGAATATGAATGTGAATAAATATTTTTGTTTCTGTGTAAAGGGTCCCTTGGGGGCACCTGGGGAGAGAGGCCCTTCAGGACCCCAGGTGAGACTGCTGAGCACAGTATGACGTCGTATAAATGTAAAGCCTGTAATTCGACACCTGTTTGGTATATGGTTCAAATTTACATAAAAGAATGAAAGCATTAATGTTTCTGGATTTTTCTCAGGGCAGACAAGGAGATCCAGGGCCTCCAGGAATCGATGGAGTACCTGTAAATCCTTTTTATATGGTCTGATCATTAAAATATTGCTTTTTACTTAATTGCTGATACATGTTTCTTGTTTTGTTGTAGGGTCCTCCAGGACTGCAGGGGGTAAATGGGCCAATGGGAAGGCCAGGACCTCTGGGCATTAAAGGAGCTCCAGGAGATCCAGGCCTAGTTGGACCTCCAGGCATTACTGTAAGTGTTAAATTTATATACAGGCTCTCCCCCGTGAGATTTTCACAACGTATAAACTTACAGAGAATGATACAATAGAGAAATTGTTCTATTATAATAAACACATTATGTTGGCATATTATAATAAACATGGATGTTTGTCACAAGTTTTTCTGCAAAGTCCTGATGCATTACTCTATGGATCCATTGTGTTAGTAGGAAAGGTACAGGCTGTTAAAAGTAATGATGTGGAACACTTTTGAAACATATGAGTATCCTTCTTTAGAAACGTATGCCACAGTTTAGTGAAAGAACTTTTAACTCTCTTTTTTTGGCCATGGAATTTCTTAAAGTGTGTTGGTTTTTACACGTTTCATTATATTGTCCAGGGCCCTCAGGGTGCAGATGGATTGCCTAGACCACCTGGGGATAGGGGAGATAAGGTGAGACAGAGACAGAACTTATAGATCTGTTCATCGTTTGCAGTGTTTTGATTAAGTCTCATGCACAAACTGTGTGTTTAACAGGGAATGCTTGGTCCTCCTGGAGTTCACGGACCTGCTGGCCTGGAGGGACAACAGGTCAGATCCTTGCTAGAAAACAACTGTTATAATACATGGCACCAATTGCATACATGGCACCAACATGACATAGAAAATATACCGTTTCTTGCTGGTTTTCCTAAATGTTCTGGTTTTGTTTTCCTCAGGGCTCGCCAGGTCTAGTAGGAGCAGAGGGGCTACCAGGAAGAAAGGGGGATCAAGTGATGTTATATATACACTAATATGTTGATGTATAATTTCATTAATGTCAGCCAGTTTCCATGAGATTTTGGACAGTGAAATGTATTATGTCTTCTTTTTTGTCTGTGACTGGTTTGCAGGGAGAAAGAGGACTCTGTGGCAATGTAGGACCTCGGGGACAGAAAGGAGACCGTGGTCCACAGGGTACGAAAGGTCTTCAAGGTCTGCCTGGGCCAGTGGGCACTGAAGTGAGGGTTTTAGCAGCTCAGTACTTGTGAAATACCAAAGAGGTCACACAAAATATGTAGATTCAGCAACATACCGCAATGCCTGTGCTTCTGTATCAATCAAGGGAGAAGTTGGTGAGTCAGGAGAAGCTGGTGAGCTGGGGCCTAATGCGGAAAAAGTGAGCCCTTTAACACATTATTTGTGAGATGTGAAACAAACTTTATCATACACCATAAGTATGATGATTTATTTGTATTAAATTTGAATTCTGCTCTCTGTGTCAGGGTGATAGGGGCCCTCTAGGTTTCACTGGTTTGGAGGGTCCTTGGGGAGCCCTGGGGGAAAGAGGAGAAAGGGGATCCAAAGGAGACAAAGGCAACATGGGTCTTCTGGTGAGACCAAAATATCTCTTAGCTTTTACAGAAAGGTTCATATTGTGGGACATATTTTTCAATGTTCAATTTTACTGATGTCACTAAAAAAAAAGCACCTATACTGTTCAGCCACCACATCAAAACCACGGACAGGTGAAGTGCACAGCATTGATTATCTTTTTACACTGGGCCCTTTCAAGGATTTTGATATTTTAGGCAGTATGTGAACAGTTAGTTCTGAAACATGGTTTGTTGGAAGCAGGCAAAATGGGCAAGTATACGAAGCTGAGTGGCTTTGAAAAGAGCCAGTTTATGATGGTTATTACACTGGTCAGAATGAATACAAAATAACTCTTTTTTATTCTCAGGGTGAGCCAGGTCTCATGGGTGGAGTTGGCCCTGATGGGTTAAAAGGACTGGAGGTAAGTGAAAATGTTAAATTTTGTATTGAAATAATTTAATAGTTAACAGGCAATAGTTTATTTAGATGTTGCTTCACTCTTATTTTATTAAGGGTGGGACAGGGCCACCAGGACCGGTAGGAGCCAATGGGTCTCCAGGCGACAAGGTAGTGAATTTAATTAAAACTTTTATAAATAGTTAGAAACCATGCATAAATATGATCAGCCCATTTGCTACTTCCAACAGGGAATGAAGGGGCCTAGTGGCTTACCTGGAATTGCTGGAAATGATGGGCCTGAGGTACCAAACACTTACAAGCTGTGTGATATCTGGGAGTATGAAAACAGGAAAAGAAATCATGAAATGAACGTTTTGTTTTTTTAATTAAGGGAGCAGTAGGTGCGAGTGGAGTGCAAGGGGACACAGGAAAACCAGGACCACAGGTTAATAACTACTGTGCTATGATTCAGTGTGTGCATAATTCTTTAATCATTAATGAATTGTTTTAACTCTTATTTACTTGTTTTGGATGCAGGGTCGTGTAGGACCTGAGGGTGTTGAAGGAGCTTCTGGGCCTAAAGGATTTTCAGGGCCTGATGGAGAGATAGGAGATACAGGAAATCAAGGAGATCCAGGCGAACAAGTAAGAAGGCATCATATTATTACTATTGCTGCTGTTTTACTTACTCTTACTCTTACCTAAAATTCCTCTTTATTAATGTTGTCTCTCATGATATAAAGCATAAATATATCTGTCTTCAGGGGCCAGAGGGTCTGCCTGGTATTCAAGGCCCTCCATCTCTGCCTGGTCTAGAGGTGCAGCCCCTTTTCTTTTACTTTTGCAGCTAGACATAGCTGAAGGAGATGTGTTTACTGTTTGTTTTGCAGTTTAATAGAACAGTCACATAGAAACACTAAATATTTATGGATAAAACAACAACAGTGAGCTAGGAAATTTGTCTCTCATTCACTCTTTTCAGGGTCCCCCAGGAGACCCAGGTGCTCAGGGGCCAACCGGTCTAATGGGAGCCCAGGTCAGTACACCAATAGTTTTTATA
Organism: Rhabdalestes septentrionalis; assembly: GCA_037832545.1. Lineage (NCBI taxonomy): Eukaryota > Metazoa > Chordata > Actinopteri > Characiformes > Alestidae > Rhabdalestes > Rhabdalestes septentrionalis. Next base: position 7,054 of record JBBMFX010487625.1, read on the forward strand.
TATTAAGGTGACATTCAAATACATAATAAAAGAGTGAACACCTTAAACATCCATGAACTATTTCTACCAGGCCAAAAAACAACAAGCAAGTGGATCAACACCAAATACGTTTACAAAAAATGATTACCAGTGCCAACACTTATTTTACAGAAAATTAGCTTTGTTATTTTCCTCATATTCATTTTATTCTTTAGTAGTTTTAAACAGCGATTTACTAAGACAATTTTCATTTGTCAGTTGTGACAGTGAAATATGTATGTTAGTTCTCAATTCACCATTAACATTGTTGCACAGCCTGCATTATTGTGCCTCAAAGTTTATCCCTATGGACAAGTGAAATGGGTGATGCTTCAGTCAAAATGAACCAACTCTTGTCAATATGCTTTTGCCCAATTTATTTATTGGGAGACATTGACATTGTTTACACTGTGTGCTCTGCCTTGATGTGTACACGCATGACTATAAGGGGTCACTTTACTTATGTCCTTGCAATGGCAACTGCCAATACCTATGTGTTTAAGAAAGAAAAATGGCAAGTGTAAATCTGAGTTATTTGACAAGGGCCAAACTGTGATGACAGAGCCAAAGCATCACCAGTTTGCGGTGGTCAATACCTTCAAAAATGGGCTGAGGAAGGACAACCAGTGAAATAATGACAGGATCATGGGCTTCCTAGGGTCACTGGTGTACAATGGCAATGACAGTCTAGCTCATCTGTTCTGATTCCACTGAAGAACTTTGGAACCACTCTAGAGGCCTGCTGTAGAACAAATAGCTGAAAATTGTAATTACGATTATAAAAATGGTGTCAGAACACACAGTGCATCACATCATATTGTATATAGATGACAAGGAAAGCAGGATGTTATTTCGGGATTCAAGTGGTTTAATACTAAAGAAGTAGTAATATACACAAACAAATATGAGGGGTCTGGAGTTCGACTAACAGGAAATTCGACTAGTTGTCGGCTAGTCGACCTCAGAGGCACAAGTCGACGCCCCCTGAGAGAAGTCAACCTCTCTTTGTTTGTACGATTGTATACACAATGCAGTCTCTTACACACAGTGCAGATGCTTATCCTGATATGCATTCTGTGACTCAACCAATTATTGTAGTCCTATCATAAAAAGGGTGATACCTTTGGCATGAAGGGGGATTCTAAGCACACATACTTCCATAGAACAGACACATATGTACAGAACCTTTCCAATGAATAAGAATATCTTGGAAAAGTTTTTTTATTTCCATAATTCCATTCAAAAGGTTAAACTTAAAGGGCTCACAACTTAAACGATTTCAAGTACTTAGTTGTTTATTTGTTACTTCCACTAGACTTTCCATTGAAATGATTGGACACAGCACCCTATGAACAGCCAGTCTCCTTAGCAATGGACTTCTGTGGCTTACTTATCCTATGGAGGGTATCAAAAATGCTCCTCTGGCCAGTTGTCAAGTCTGCAGTCTTCCCCATTTTGAACCTAACTGAGACAACTGAACCAAAGTGAAGCAATTTTATGACACCTGAGTTTAGTAGATGAGTTTTGTGTCACACTACAAAATTTAGGTATCTTCACAGGATTCCATTTTTTTAAATTCCTGTTTTATGAACTGAAGCCCAAATATTTACAAATAAACAATTAAGTACTTTAAATCCTTTAAATTTTGGGCACTGAATCTATAATCAATAAAAGTTTACAATTTTGAATGGAATTATGGAAATAAATCAACCTTTCCATGGTAATCTCATTCATTGGAAAGGGTATGTAAAAGCACATGAAGAATGTATACAGCAACAGACCAGAAATAGAGAGAAAACAGAACATTACAAAACAAATAACCAAAAAAAAAGGGCAGGGAGAAATTCACCTAGTACTCCTGCTGACCTCTAGCCACCACCAAAAGGACCATTCTGAACACATGAACATTGGAAATGCACCATGAAGCAGTGAAAGAGTTTGGCCTACACTGATCACATTTTCTTTTACATCACCTTTTCTTTATAGCCTCTCACCAGCAGCCCAAGTTTTTCTCATTGCTTCTTCATTTGTTTTGATCTTGTTTTGGTCATTGCAGGGAAGAATGGGTAGACCAGGACCAGCAGGAACAAATGGCATGAAAGGAGAGAAGGTAAGGTCACAGTGGTTCATTTTCAGGTTATATTTTCAAGACAGCAATCTACACATTTGTCCAGTCACTTACAAGATCAATTATTAATTTTCAGCATAAAATTGTTAAGATGGCCATCGCTAATAATATTGTGTATGCACATGTGTTGTAGGGAGACAATGGTGTTAATGGACCTCCAGGAAATATAGGTCTCACTGGAAGGAGGGTGAGTTTGCTTGAATATAATTCTTCAATTATTTCACACATAGATTAACAGACTTAGTGAAAACTACTGTCAAAGTTATGATTAAGGATTTGCATTGATATTTGTTATTGGATTACACTGGCTTGCCATTTTTATTATTTATATTTTACTTCTGTGTAGTAAACGGACCAGTGGACTGGTGGACCAGTGTACTGAGTTTGTGGTAAAATAATCAATCAAACATAATAATCAATAAATCTCTACTCTCCCTCTAAGGGTAAAAGAGGCAAAGCTGGTTTAAGGGGCCAAAGAGGAACAAGAGGAGAAAAGGTCAGAGATCAGAGATACTATCTGTTAATTTCAAACTCAATTTCAAGCTTTTTATTTAGTCCTGTAATGTACATATTATACACATCGATGCACGTATTACAAATCTAATCTTCAATTTGTTTTTGGCTTTACATAAGGGAGAGAAAGGAGAGAAGGGAGAAAAAGGACTTCCAGGATGGGAGGGGCCTATGGTAAGTCTGCTCCACATATCTGATCACTGTAAATGACACTGTATTGCCTTCTAACTCTTTTCTGATAAAGACAGCTGTAAAGCAGTCCAGCTTAGGTCCACTAGCACCATCAGCAACTCATAAATGCACTGCAGCAAAAATATCTTGAATTTTTGGGATGTGATGTAATTAAAAATATATTCAAATTAATTACAAGCTCTCTGATTAATGAATCTAAATTAATTTCACACTTTTTTCCTTTAAAAGTCTTTAAAAAGTGCACATGCACAGAAGGGCACGGTAGCACATGATGGGTAGCATGTTTCTAAAGAACACCAGACCGGGTTAAACTCATGTGGTGCTATTAATCAGTGTAAACACATTTTTTCTGTGATTAATTGATCTTAGTTAACATAATTCGACAGCCCAAATAATTTTGCCACATTTGGCAGTTTTTTTTTGCCTTTATTTTTTCTCTCTCCATCTAATCCATATACACTCTAATGGCACAGAGCCCAAAGGAGGAGGTGTTTAAATAAATGACTGGGACATGTCCTGTGTCTCCTATGCTGATTGAATTACATAGGCACAGGGACCAATGTGAAAGGGGTTGGTGTTTAAAAAGTTGACTGAATCAACCCAGCATGGGCCACAGATCTACGAGCCGTATGGGCCAATCAGACCAATTAATTTATTTATTTATTAATTAACGAGTCAATTAAATAAATAATTAATTAATTAATTAATTAACTGATCGATTAATTAATTAATTAATTAATTAATGGTCGGCCCAAATCCACCAGGAAAATGTACAATACATCTGATGGTCAGTCTGACCTTGCTTGTGGCACACATAAGGTATACAATTTCAAAATTATAAACAAGCATCATATGTTCCTTTTTTTTCCAGGGTATTGCGGGACAACGAGGAGAGAAGGGTGATCAGGGAGTTAATGGAGAAGAGGTATAGTATGGAACATGTCCTTGGTTTCACCTAATGAATATGGGCAAAAAGCTCACAGATTATCCATGTTTTAGGGGGACAATGGTGATCAGGGGCCCAATGGTTCACCAGGAAAAACTGGCTTACAGGTACCCAATATAGCTTTACTCACATTTCTCATTCAAGGCAACAGCCAAAATACACCTTGAGATACTGTTTTAAAATACAGATTCTGCATTTTGCTTTTTGTATTTTAGGGTGTCCTGGGTCCTCTGGGACCACCTGGACCACCAGGACCAAAGGGGGAGCAGGTAATGGACAGAATTACAAATTGAGTTTATTCAGGATTTTAAAAAGCCTTAAATATTTTAAAACTATTGTTTTCTTCCTGTAGGGCAATAGTGGTCCCATCGGGCCAAGAGGGACACCTGGAAAATCTGGACTACCTGTGAGAACTTTTGTTTCACATTCATCAGATATTCATTCGAACAAGGCTATTCTGTTTTAACTTGAATATAAAAATCCCGAAAACTTTGAAATTTTTATGTCCAACGACTGAACTGGAAATTGTGCTCAAAACTATTTAATTGAAAGTCCATCAATTTGGGAAGAAATGTGCTCTAGCAGACCCATTTGCAAATGTGGGCTAATTGCAACCAGTCATGCTTTAAGTGAATGGGTAAAAAGCATAAAAAATGTGTGTTTAATGAAACAAACAAGAAAAGTTATGCGGTTTATCATTGCCCAGCAGAGCCTTGTGGTGTTTGAAAATGAGCATGAAATGCATTAATGATGTTTTATCTCTCTCTCCTTGCAGGGTTTATTTGGCGAAAAGGTACGGGCCTGAAATATTAATACATTCTAAAAAACTTTTAAAAGCATAAGAAAATGTCTTATCTCACAGCTAACAGAGTTACCTCAGGAGGACCAAGCATCCATCATGATACACATTTACAAAAAGAGCAGTTTTATTTAATTTTGAAATTGACCTCATCTCTGTATTTATAGGGTTTAAAAGGTTTTCAGGGAGCCCCTGGTCCAGCTGGAAAAAGGGGCCCTCCAGTAAGTGGCTTATGACTACTGAAAGCCTGAGTAGATAGTTACATCAGACTGTCACATTCAACTCTGCTATGGTAACATAAAAAATAAATTATAAATAATGTATGTTTGCAAAATGAATTACCAGTTTCTAAATTTATTTCACAAATGTGACACATACATCTGTTAATTCTTTGGTTGTGGGGGGAAATGACATTAGCCCTTCAGGAAGGGAATTGTCTGCCCCTAATTTAATTTCAAAACATATTTTTTTAATTGACTTAGGTTAAATATAATGTTTTCCACTTTTGTAGATAAGAAAAAAATATTCTCATGTATTCGCTCTTTGCTGTTGCTTGCTTGATGGTTTGATTGCTTGTTTTAGGGACCAACTGGAACTCCAGGTCCTCCAGGCCTCTCTGTGAACCTTACTCTGACCCAAATTAAAGCAAGTCTATTGACTATTGTCACTGACATATTTAATTTATAGAGACCCTTTCTACCAACTGTCTTTTCACAATAGAACATATGCCCACTACTAATGTTTTCTCCTCTCTCCATCTGTACTGCTTTCCATTAGGATCTGCTGTATGTTTCAGACAAGCCCAACTACTCACTGATTCAAATGCTCTTGGAGTCTCTGTTCCATGACATGAAGCTGCTGCTAGACCCACCTGATGGCAGCAAAGAGCACCCAGCTTCAACCTGCCTGGAGCTATGGCTGTGCCAGCCCGGTTACACCAGTGGTTAGAAAAATGATCCTTCTCTTTACCATAATGCTTTCTTTAGGCATAAACGACAGGCCAGTGTTTTTAATTTCTGCACAGACTATCTTCAAGCCTCCAGTCTTAGTCCAGTTCTTATATTTAAAATGTAACTCTTCAGTTTTTAAAATGAAATATATACACTGGCAAATGTCAATGAAAACTATCGTTTATTGATCTGATTGCAGGGTTCTATTATATCGACCCAAATCAGGGCAGTCCTGCAGATGCGCTGTTGGCTTACTGTAACTTCTTTGAGTCAAAAGCAGAAACATGTCTCCACCCTAGAGTAGCACAGGTAACAGCTTCAATACTTTAGTTTCTAAAGCATATTTAATGTGACATCATCTCACTGATCTATTGAGAAAATCAAAGTATATTTAAACTGCAATTATCTTTCCCCACAGCTGCCAGTGAGAGCATGGCTGAACAATTCTGAGACAAATAGTTCTTTTTATTGGCTCAGTTCCCTTGAGGGTGGTTTTCAGGTAGGGAACTTTTATAACTAAGATATTTTTTTAATGTATCATACATTTTTGTCCTTTTGAAGCCTGTTTTGAATAAGTAGATATACCCCAGGGCTTTCCTCCAATATAGGACAACCTCCCAATCCTATGCCTTTTTCACCAATCCCTAATTCTTCATTCTCTGGTCAGTTTGAATACCCAGGACTGACTGTGGTCCAGGTTCGCTTTCTGAGACTTCAGAGTAACCATGCTGAGCAGAAAGTGACCTATATCTGCTACCCTGGGCACAGACTGGGTCAGGCACAACGACAGGTCAAGTTCCTCACTGAATCAAAGAGGCAAAGCTACTTGGGGACCCTGCAGGACTGTGTGGTATGATTCTTAATAATGTAATAATCATGTGTTATATTGATCAGCAGAAAATCTGTATAATCAGATTTATTTTAGAAATTCCTAGTTACACAGCCATGGTGAGGGGTACACGTGAGTACACAACAGCTTTGAGTAGGTAGGACAATCCAGTGCTCTTAAAGGTGATATATTATGCTAAATTTACGTTTAGAGACCTTTTGGATCTCCAGTGCGAACAAAAAACATGCCTCCATTTTCTGTTGGTCGATTTGTCTGCTGGTTTTACGAACATGCATAAGACATTGAGCTCTATGGCTACAGGCAAAGGCAAGTCACACATGAAGTGTGGTGTTCATCTTGCTCTGTGTCTGACATATAGGGCTGCATAGCGCCTCTGTTTCATGTGTAACTGAACCTGTCAAGTATAAATTTGTTGAGATCTTTTTACTTTTCTTAAAAGAGCCATTTTTGTAAATGAGAGGAACATTTAGGGAGGTGTTATCTGAAGGTCACTGGGAAAATTCTCGTTGAATTTGGGCGCCTTTGCTTACATCATGTGAAGGTTCTTTATGCCTAAAACAACATCACTCAAAGAACCTTCCAAGTTGACATTTTTGAAGTTTACCTTCTCCCATATCACACAACATTACTAGGAATCTGTTTGGTTTCATAAATGGTAGAGTGTTCTCCACTGATAGTTTTAAGCTCTTCTGATAGTTTTGAGCTGCATTAGCAGAATTTAGAAAATATGCATTGGCTGGGTTCATGTAAGGTGACCAAATTTGGGACTGGGAAAAAGCGGACACCTTAGAGCAGACTTTCTTTACCAGCTCAGCCATTGTTCCAATTCAAAAACCCCAGCCAGATGCAATTTCCAGGTCTTAAAATGAGGACAAGCCCAGGGAAAACAGGATGTCTGGTCACAATGGGTTCATTTAATGGTCACACAATAGCATAACAGTTTGTGACTAATTGTCTACTTTTAAATGTAGAGAAACATATTTTGCAAAATATATATTTAGCATGACATTAACTTAGAAGTGTCTGTTTCAGCCTGTCAAGGAAGTGAATCCTGGACCGCGGGAGTCTGTGCTTCAGTTTGAGAATAAAGACCAGCTCCCTCTGCGAGATGTTGCAGTGTTCGCTAACGGCAGCCTTTCACAAGAGTTTGGGTTCACTGTGGGACCAGTGTGCTTCAGCTAGAGTGAGAGAGAATGTTTTGAGTTACATGAGCTCACATACAGAAAGTAACAAAGAAGCCAGAACAAAAGAGCATGGAAGGAAGACCTCTGACTTTTAACTAAGAATGTGCCCTTCTCATCACAGATTAATGACACTTCAAAAGGGCAATTTTTACTGGTGCTCCATACCAAGTGTTTTTTGTTTACAAAGGCATTAGTGTTTGGTTTTATAATTTATATACTGTTTTATTGTTGTAGGAATATTATTTTTGTTTTTGTTTTTTTTGTGCCTTAGTTTCATTCTGATTACATCAGCTGGACTTGTAAAGACAGGAGGATCAATCTGAGGAAAAATTTCATCTTTAGCCAAAAAGACTGGGGTTGCAAATACAACAGAACTCAAAATTAAATTGTAATCCAAATTATAATCTGTGTTGGTTTAAGTATACCTTGTAAGAGACAGTTATGAGAATAGGAAAGGTATATCAAAATACTTTGTAACAGGATTATAATTTGATTTTTCTTTTTTTTTTTACAGTAACATTTTAACAATGTGTTCTGATTGGAACACGGCTTCAGCCTGACCTTCAGTTACAGTAACAATTTTGTAATGAGAATTAATCAAAGTGGCATTTTTTCCCCTGCAATCAGCATTCTGTATGTTTCACATTGCATTTGCACACTAACAGACATTTTATATCAGGCTGCAGATTACTTTGAGAAACCAAATTCAGTGGTGCTACAGTTTAAGTGTGTGAGCAGTAAATGGGTGGTTTTAGGTATTCTTGTGATTTTTAACTGTTGTATTTCTACAGTATCTGAAACATGTGTTCCTGTATCATTGTTAAAGGTCAAAATGTTGACCCAGAGTAACAGAACTACTGTGCACACAATTCCATATTTGGTACTTTCAAAACACATGGATTATGTGATTATGTGCAACTTGTTGAACTGTAATCTCACAAGCTCGTAATCATTTGTTGACTTTACTGAAAACCACAGAACCTGTGAGAAGTCAGAGTCAGGTCACATTCAGTTCCGGATGAGATCCAAAGCAACCAAAACCATTTCTAATCCTTTGAATAGGCGCTGTATTTTTAAAGTAATGTTATGTAGGTCTCAGGGAGTACTTGCAGTTATATAATAATTTACATCTGTAGTTGTGTTCATTAAGGTATTCTCTAGGGAAATCATTAGTGCCTACATGAACCTGCAAAAAAGCCCAGAAACAAAGTCACCACTCTATACATGATCATCTTTCATTTCATCAGCTTGCATTGGAAAAAAATGTTGTTCCTTAGCACATTTGTGTAACATATGCTGTATTTTCTATGTTGTATGTGGTGACATTTGAAATCATATGCTGGTCATCTGTTCTGAATGTAGACTACAGGAAGAACAAATTTAATAATAATTTGTATTTGTGTATTGTGCTCATCAGTTTTGTATCATTAAAACAAAGATGTTTACAAAAATGCTTCTACAAAGCAATATGCCTCTGTGAATTTGTAGTACTATGATGAATGTAGTCTGTATGAGATGTGCTTCAGATATCCAGTACAATAGGCTACACAGTAGTGTTGTGACTACATTTCTCATACTTTTAGTTGGTAAAAAATATTTAGGGATATAACTAAACATTTACCCATCACCCGAAAAACCCTGTGAACCTAGCGCAACCAAATCAGTATCACAACCCGATGTTTCCTTATGTGTAAAAGGGAAATTAATATAAATGAATAAACATTTAAAAGGATGGGATTATACACACATACACTTTTTATTTACAGCAGATTATATTACTCCCAGTGAAGGGCAATGCCATGCTTCCAACATTGTGTACATTGTTTGGAGAAGAACCTTTTCTATTCCAGTAGACATGGCTGGATGAGTTAAATGTGGAAGAACTTGAATTTTCCGCAATTCCTGACATCAGCCCCATCCAACACCTTTGGTGTGAAATTGAATGGAGATTGTGAGTCAGGCCTCCTCTTACATCAGTGCCAGACCTCATAAATGCTGGACACATGAATAGGCTAAAACTTCCACAAAAACTCCAAAACCTTGTGGAAAGAAGAGTGGAAAAATGTATAGCGGTAAACTGGGACCTGATTTCTTAATGTATTATATTATTGTATATTAAAAGTGGATAGACAGTGTGCATTTTGGTGTTTTCATCTCCGAAGTGGCGATGAAAGTGTTAACTGAAACGCATGACGTCATCGGCGCGTGGTCATGTGGCGCGGTCAGGCAGAGCTGCACGTAAACACCAACACGCAGTGTAGGTTCCTCTGGATTAACCCCCCCACACCATGTGTTTATCCTGGAATT
>JBBMFX010487841.1:0-16940 GCA_037832545.1 Rhabdalestes septentrionalis
CCTTGCAAGAATCATAAATGTTCTGTTCACTTGAGAAATCAAATATGAATCTTCAATTTCCTTAAAACATTTCTTTAGACATATGGTTTAAATATACTCACAGTTCACAAAAATTGCTTCCATCAGCTTTATCAGTAAAGTGCAAGCAATCTGGATGCAGGAAAATCTGTAAAATGATTCTAATATGCTAATACTGAATAATAAATAGTAGGCAGCTCTAAACAGTTAGGAAATGTCAGCTGGGTCTAATCGGAATAAGGAACATAGCTAATGGTTCAGCTTTTTATGTCAAACATCAGGACTAAAATCATAATAAAATGTGTTTTCAGTGAGCTGCCTGCTCCAGTACAGGCAGAAGTAATGAGTCCAGGAACAGCCACTCGAGAGCTGGACTCCATCATGAATGAGCTGCTGGGTCTGGGGCTGGAGGTGAGTTTCGAAGTCCTGCTGACCTACAGGTGACCCGAATCAAAGCACACTTCAGAGCTCATCTACTCTTCAAGCTCTAAAATTACTCTGGGAAACCACAAGAGGGCAGTACAGACTTAATACAATGAGTAGCAAAGGACAGATTTATTATAATATGTAACATGTTAGACTGTGCTGTAAGTCCAGTACTGTTTTTCAGCATTAAGGTATTCTCATTATCAGTCATGCCAAACTGCTGGTATATGTGGCCTTGCATGTACATATAAATGTCCACATTACTAAGTACTGAGGTGAAACACACTCCACAATGAAATCAAACTGCTCAATTTACCCCATAAAATTACCTTAATTTTTTACTTAATTTACAGGGAATAAAGAAAAAGTAAGAGGAAAAGTGCACAGGTTAAAGCTGATTAATGGGTAAAACTACTGAATTGTTCCCATATTTTTAAAAGGTGCCCATTAAAAACCGTTCCTCCTGATAAAATGCCTTATGTTCAGGATTAAGGGGTTTCACACACATACTTATATCCCCTTTTAAGGTAAAATTAAGGGATCGGTTTACAAATCAATGGCCACTTATTCAAATTAAGCCATATTTTCAGGGGTAAATTACGGTAGAGTTAAGCACATTTGAAGTACATTGTGTTTCATAGTGCATTTAACCCATTCACTTAACTATTACCACTAATTACATCTGTTACTAATTACAAACCTGTGATTTTTATTTTTGTCTGTATTTTTGTTTTATTTGTTGATCCCTCATTTGAGAAAATAAAGTGTTGTAGTTTTAGCATAATTAACCTTTTTCTTGTTCTTCTTAGGTTCCAGACCAGGTTCTCCCAACAAATCCACCACCAAATGCAGTGAAGGAAAAGGAGACAGAGGGAAAGAAAGAAACTGCTGAAGACAAGAAAGGAAGCCAACTTGCAGGAAGTAACAACCCCAACAGTGTGCAGAATGATGCAGCAGCGCAGAAACAGATCTCGAAGAACATTGATGCTATTGATGACCTTCTGGGGTCACTCAGCTCGGACATGGAGAAGATGGGTGTACACACGGCAGCTAAGGGTCACTGCGCCTCCTGTGGAAAATGTATCGCCGGAAAGGTAACATTAAAGACCGACCATGGTCAGAACAGCCAACACATGAACAAATGGGTGATCAATCAAAATTAGAAACCATCCAAAAGTTAAATTCAATTCATTGCAGTTTTTATATAGTGCCTTTTACATCCAACGGTGTCACAAAGCGGCTTTACAAAATCCTGATAAGAGCCCCAAGGGCGACAGAGAAGAGCAAGCTACTATAAAGCTGGAGGAGGAAGAACCTATCCTTCTCTGGTGCAGGGTCACCAACCTTCTTTAAACTGAGAGACAACTACTCAGCCATATGATGGCCTACCAGTTACATACACAAGAACAGAGTTTACCTACACTTATCTAAACTTTATGTACAATAAACTTGTTTAGATATTGTCATTTTCAAATGTATATAAATGCAAATGTGATAAAAGAAGTTTTGCAAAAAGATTAAATTAAATGTTAGACGCTGCTCAGTGGTGAGTTGTGTTAATTTTAGAACAGATCCACGGGCTACTCATGTGGACCTTGGGGGCACCATGTTGGTGAGTGATAATAAGAGTCTGTATGGAGATAACTATCAGAGGGCCTCCGTGCACAGACGTAATCACAGTTGATTGGCCGGCTAACAGAGTAGGTACAGTTAAGAGCCAGTACAGGAGCTGCTTTTCTACCAGAACTTTTGAACAGCAGTTGCACTTGGATGGGGAAGGAACATATGGGTAGTTGAAGGCAGCGGGACCACTCGAGACACTGCAGATCAGGGATGAGGTTGTGTCCTGGAACCCCGATGGCGATTAGTCAGGCTAGAAAGATGTTCAGAGGTGATGGTCCATCATGAGCTGTCACAAACAGCTTCAGTGCACTTTGCCAAAATTTTGAATTGGATTCTAGTCTCTGGAACTCTGCAGGAGGAATTAAACACTATTCTTTCAAAAGATATATCCTCAACTGGTGCTTTGAAGATGATCATTGTCTAACATGTGCATCCAAAATCTCTAGTCAGTGCTCAGCTGGATGTAGCATATGAATATAGTACGCAGTATACATCACTTTCATACTTGTCCTCGGGTGCCCCTTTTTAAGAGTACTGTCATCTTAGATGAGACCACATCCACTGTTCTGAGGGGACATGTGGGCCCAAACCATGAAACCCTCTTACTGTATGGGTCATGGCTTTAGGCCTTCATCATCTCTTGGTATACCACACTAACCTACTTGTGGAGAATGTGGTGATGAGTATTCATCTTACCAGTGTCTGTGGTTTTGTACCACTAAACTTTCAGATAGTATTAGTGTTTGAAATGCAGCAATATACTGCAGCCCTACTAGAACAGCTCCCTCCAAGTGGTTTTAAACAGACCGCTCTTGCTGACACCGTCTGAGCATTATCAGTCATCTGAGAAGCAGTTACTTTTTTTTCACCATATAAATCAAACATATGCATGGTCCTGGTCAGTGAATGTGTGTTTTAAACCCCAATTTCTACTCTAATTTAACCATTTCTTTCCCATATATCTACATGCAGGCATTACTTTTGTGATGTTCCTATTGAATGGGTAGCCTGTCAAGCAGTCTTTCTCACTGAATCACAAAGATCTTTTAGTCCTGTCATCTTGGTCAAGGTCCGCCATGCCTGCACAAAGAGCATAGGGTCATTTCGTAATCCTCCCTCTGAAACACAATGTACATAAAATGTGCTTAACTCTACATTAATTTATCCCTGAATGTACACCAACCCCCTTAATTTAAACGAAGTGGCCATTCATTTGTGTAACCTACCCCTTAATTTTAGCTTAAAATTAGACTGAAGGCATGAGTGTGAGGAAGTTACATTATTTAATTGCAAAAGTTTGGAGAAATCCAGTAGTTTTACCTCTTAATCAGCCTTAACATGTGCATATTTCCCTTCATTTTTCTTAATTTCCTGTACAGGAAATTACTGTCCATTTCTTCTAGAAAAAAATGGACCATATGGCCATTCTTTAATCTTTGAGGGTATAGTTAGGTCAAAATTAAGTTAATTAAAAAAAATTAAGTGTTAGGTTTCATAGTGTGTTCTGTGCAGTGAAGCTGTCTAGAGTCATCTGCATTTGGTTCTCCACAAATTTATTAAGAGTTTGTCACCTGTCTCTATGTGAAACCCAAACAGCCTGTCAAAAGTTTGTGGACACTTCGACTACTTTTGAATCTTGGTTGTTGTTTGACTTGTTACTTTTCAGTTGAGGTTGAGTTTTCAACATTTAGCCTTATATTCATCAAAGAGTTTCCTTTGATGCAAAGAGCAGATTTCACTCACACTTTCAGTAAAATGGTACTGATCTGTCACTAGGATTGTCTTCAGTATTTTAAGCCAGGGAATATTTTAGCATATTCTGTTGCAGGCTTTTTTATTTATTTAATGGACTCCATGCACAACTTCTGGCTTTTTCTTTTATACTTTTGTTTTTAAAACAAAACTGCCCTTTTCTACTCGTAAAAAAATGGACATTCTTTATTCTTTGAGGGTCCATTTACATGATTTATGTTTTGATGAAATGATTTGTACTTTTTCCAACTGCATATTTAACTTCATATTGTGTTAGTGTCGAGTTGTTAGTGATGGCAATGTTTCCCTGTTCCTCTGGTCTGTAGATGATCACAGCACTGGGTCAGGTGTGGCACCCTGAACACTTTGTGTGTATGGTGTGTAAAGAGGAGCTGGGCACGAAGGGTTTCTTTGAGAGGGACGGGAAGCCGTACTGCGAGGCTGATTACCAGAACATGTTCGCACCACGCTGCGCATACTGCAAGGGTCCTATTCTACAGGTAACACACACTTCACTCTAACAGTAGCTCAAATTTCATGCCACAAACTGCATGGCTTAGTCATCACACGCTAGCCTCAAATCATGTTAGGTTGAACAGTAATTACAAATAGACCATCTAGAATTGTATGACATTTGCTTCATTTGCTTTGTAGAGGTGTTATAAGAACAAGTGCCATCCCTCTTCATTAGCACAGCGCAATCTGTACAGCTGAATTGTTACAGAATGTTGAGGAATCTCCAATAGACCTTTTTATGTGGATTTTGTTGTTATGTGACTGGCTGTAATCTCTTCAATTGACCCAAGTAGCATGGACCATTGGACCATGGTGTAGTTAATAACAGTAACTGTACTTTAAGTTAGGCGTATAGATATTATTGGGTCAGAAACCACAAAAAAGAAGTTATGTAAGATTACTCAACTCAATGTCTCTACTTTGTGGTCTGTAGTCTAGCCCTGATTGTCTGACACTATGATGTGTAACACTCCGGCGTGTATGTGTTTGTTTGTTTTTTTGTCTACAGAATATCCTGACAGCCATGGACTGTACATGGCACCCAGAGCACTTCTTCTGCACACACTGTGGGGAACGCTTTGGAACAGATGGTGAGGAAGATGACACTACTAGATACAACGCAGTATAACATAATATAACAGAGCATAAAACAATACAACTGTCAGGTCAGCTGGTAGGACAGAGAAATGGACGCAACACGGAACGGATTGCGATACCGTTCGCCAGCAAACCACTGCGCACGACTCTTTTGGGAGGTCCTGTAAACCCTGAGCTCCTAAGTCTGCAAAGATAGGCACACACAGAGAGGGTGCGTACGACAGACATTGTTGACTCACTGAGACGATCTGAAGTGAGGTGTCCTCTGCCCATTGTGGCAGCAATCGTGATTTCGCAGGCTGTGATACAGTTTTAGTTTCTCTGTCTTCCCAAACTGACAGTATGACTTGGAAGTCAGTGACCACGCAAAGAATTGCCTGGACCGGCTGGGCTCAAATACACACACACACACACACATGCACTCCACCAATTACACGACGACATAGATCATTACCAAATTTCCCTTAATGATCCCCTACACGTTGACATGTGATTAGTTGCCCCCAATGACCTTTTACTCAGTAACTCTCACCTAGTCCATGGTAGGCATCTCCTAAAACTCTGGCGAGGAGCTGCGTGGTCGAGACGGGCCTGACCTGAAAACAACAGTGTTACCCAATACAACATAAGACAGCACAGCATAACACAACACAACAAACCGCAGGATGGGAGGACATAAAATAATACAAATATTATGCAGTGCACTACAACACAGTGTCATACATCACATTACAACATGACTCAACAAAACACAACATATTACCACACAGAACACCATAATACAGCACAACACAACAAAGCACAAACTACTGTGCAATTTTGTTACACAAAGGAATACAATACAGTACAAAACAGCTCTTTACATAAGGCAAAATACCACACAGCATAAACTAATACAATGCAGCACAATACAGTATTGCACAATGCAATCCAATTAAAATAACCCAACACTATAATACAGAGGAACATTTGCCTATGTAATGCAACAGGATGTCACATCACACAATTAAACACAGTGTTACACAATAGATTGCAAAATAATGTAATACAAAGTTATAGAACAACCCAACACAACGGAACCTACTGTAACACACAGCACGGCATAACAATCTAACATAGCAGAACACATTGCAGAATAACACAACACAGTATAACATGAGACAGTGTATAACAGCAGAATGCAGACAACACGTTAGAACTTGATCATAAAAACAAGGAAAATTATACTTTGTTCATCTCAGTCATTACCTTGTAATAGACATGAACATATATTTCTTTATTCATCAGCAGCAGATTGCGCTGAATGATGTTTATTAGCGGTGTGTTTCATGTGCAGGGTTTTTGGAACGTGAAGGGAAGGCGTACTGTCCCCAGGACTTTTACCGCCTGTTTGCCCCCAAGTGTTCAGGCTGCGGAGAGCCAGTCAGGGAGAATTACCTCTCAGCAGCGAACGGTACCTGGCACCCCGACTGCTTCGTCTGTGCTGTGAGTTCAATTGACAAATAAAAATAGGGCTGCATTTCTACATTGCAAAGACTAGCATTATTAAGTAATTTTCAATAATTCTCTCTCTCTCTCACTCTCTCTTCCTCTCTGTTTCTCTCCCTGTTTCTCTCCGTTAGGACTGTCTGAAGCCTTTCACTGATGGTTGTTTTCAAGAGATGGACGGCCGTCCCTTCTGCTCTCTGCACTATCACTCCAGGCAGGGGACCCTGTGTGGGACCTGTGGAACTCCTATCTCTGGCCGCTGCATTGCTGCCCTGGACCGTAAGTTCCACCCTGAGCACTTTGTCTGTGCTTTCTGTCTGCGGCAGCTCAGCCAGGGTGTCTTTAAGGAGCAGGGTGGGAAACCCTACTGCGCCGCCTGCCACACCAAACTCTTCCTGTAGACCAGCGGCCCGGAGCCAGCACCCCATACCCTGCACAGGGTTGACATTTTACCTTTTCTGATCCACCTGATTCACCCCTGTGATGTAAAATATAGTCTGTGTAGACTGACCCTTACTGTATCATATTGTTGACCCTAAAGGAGGGTATGAGACCAGACGAAGTCATATCACACCCATGCAGATTCCTCTAAAGCAGATACAGATTGCCCTTGTTTACACCTTATGTATGTGTTAGAGAATGTGCAACCTTGAGTGTGGAGTCTTCTTATCAGACACCGTCTGGGTCTTGCACTCCTTTGTGGTGTATTCATGCTTGTGTGTTTTACTGCTCAGCGTTCTTCCTCACATAGACATTTCTGAGTGTGGACTGAACCATCTCTGCAGAGAATAAAGAACCGATCTTGTATACCATATTGAAGTTTCTCTTCAAGGTTTATTAAAAATTCCAAAACTAATTTGGCATAGTTGCCACAGAGACATTTCTGGGCTGTAGGGACATCATCCAGAGGGGTAGAGAGTGCTGTGTTTGGGAGAGCAGAGGCCAAGAGATATTCAACTGCCCTTAGGAGAGCAGCCCTTGCAGCTGCATCTTCCTTCGCATTGCCCTGAGGTGCTGGGTCAGAGAAGCCTGCATGGCCCTGGCATTTGCGAATAGTAAGTAAGAGGATGGCATCTCAGAGAGCAGCAATTTCGTCACAATCAGAGATCAGACTGCCATCAAATTCTAGGAATTATTTGTGTCAATAGATTTCACCAAAATCATGAACCACACCAGAACAGTAACATCTGTCAGTGTAAATGTTACCAGTTTTACCAGCCGCCAATTTACATGCTTTCATAATAACAACCAATTCAGCAGCCTTAGTTGATAGGATGTATGGCAGAGAACCTGCGGCAAAAAAATAACTCAGATAACAAGCATAACCAACATAGTTGCAACTAGACTTTTCCCAGTTGGCAGATCCATCTATAAACAGAACAAAATCAGGGTTAGTCAAAGGCATTTCAGAGAGGGCGGCAGACAAGGCCCGGACATCACAGCTTTTTGTGGCAACATATTCATTTTCATACACTTAAGTGCTAAATTATTAAGAAATTTATAGTTTACTAATTTTGTAAAATAAACATTAATGTCACCAGCACATTTTCATAAAAATAACTA
Source organism: Rhabdalestes septentrionalis (assembly GCA_037832545.1). Classification (NCBI taxonomy): domain Eukaryota; kingdom Metazoa; phylum Chordata; class Actinopteri; order Characiformes; family Alestidae; genus Rhabdalestes; species Rhabdalestes septentrionalis. The sequence goes on from JBBMFX010487841.1 coordinate 7,984, forward strand.
TAAATGTTTTGGTACTCTGGAGACAAACACTAAGTGTGTCACATTGTCACAAATACTGTCACAAAGGCTTACATCGTATTTAGACATTTAAATTCCTTGAACAACAAAAAATCTGCCCTTCTGAGGTTTTCCATTTGCACTGGTGTCAAAGAAAGAAAGAAAGCTAACCAAAATTATTTGAACTGGGAAACAAGACCATAAACACAACAATAACTCTACCAAGAGTCAAAAACCAGTATGCAAAAAAGTTTAACACAGATGTGTCAGTTATTGCTGACAATAAAAAATATGATGTAATCTTTTATTTCTCCCTCCTAGCTCAATGGAGAAAAACGAGAAATTCTGCCTTAAGATCCAGTTTCAGTGAATAAAAAAGGGGTAAGCATCCAAAGATGTGGGAGTGGATTAAAGAGCGAGTGGCTGATCATGTGCAAGAGGGGAGAAACACATGGGTCTTGGCCCTGTAAAAAGCTGCAGGAGTCAGAAATCTGTCTGAGTTTCAGGGTGCCACAGGTTGGGGTGATGTTTATGACCGCTGGGCCGAGGCAGGGGCTGCTGGTGTCCTCCACTGGAGCGTGTAGGCCAACAGGGTTAAAAGAGCGAGACGTCCACTCAGGCGAGCCGAAACCTGACCCTCTGGCCCCAAACGGCTTGTGGCCCCGCTGTCACCCCACTCAGACTCAGGGCCACGGCACGGGTCACAGCACACTGAATAACGCCCAACCTGGCAACCCTGCTTAATAAACAATAAAAGCAATAACTGTCCAATAAGTCACAGCTGCCTGGGACATAGTAGTATATTAACCCTGTCACCAGCGAAGAGTCGTGAGTGGACACAGGGGCCTTGTAAACGAAAAAAGATACACATGGAGAAAGAGGTAGGGTTGCCAGAATGATCTACAAATCTGGAAGAATAAAACCAATGAATGCAAATGTAACTAAATATGTGTTTGGGGAAAGTGATATGCAATGGTCTGCTGGTCTCACATTTATTATTACAGTTCGGGAAATGATGCATTAGTGGAACTTGCGAAAGGCCATATGTTTGGAAACAAGGGCAGGTTTTAATGACTGTAAGCTTCTTCTATATATTGTGAGATTCTTGCCATTTTCAATATGCACATGACAAATGGATGGATAACCAATTCAAATGGTAGGCCAGTGTGCTATTCTTTAAAATTCATAGATGACACACCTCTCTTAGGACATCATTGCCCTAATATGACAGGCTCAGTCATAGTACAGAACAGCACGGCACCATCAGTCATGATTAAAAATTTTCTGCAGAATTTTGTCTTTCCATGATTTGCAAATATCTGTAACAATCACTGAGATGAGGATATAGGAAAAATAAAATAAAATAATAATAATAATAACTAGATGCATTCCCCAAGCTACACGAAGTGTGATTGCGTGGTTGCTATAAAACCAGTTTTTGGAGATTTATGGGCAAAAATTTTAAATGAATTCTTACAGCACAGTTTCAAACCTGTACTCAACTGTTTGTCTTCAGTTGTTGGCCAGTGCTCTACCATTCATGGACTGATAATTTATAATGTAACCACAAAAAACAGTGAAACATGTTTTGTCCCTTTCTGGCCTCTATAACTGTGATGTCACAGACTCTCATACTCGGCCGTCTGCTCTCTCTCCCTTATGTATTTGGTAATCACACCAATAACAGTGGCATACTTGATAGCTCTGTCACCTCAAAGCAAGAAGGGTAAAGGGCGACTTACAATTATTAGTTCCAGGGACAGTCCTCCTGGAGCCACTGAGGGTTAAGTGTCTTGCTCAAGGACACTATGGTAGAAAGTTGGGGTTTGAATCTGCATATTTTTGGTGATAAAGTTCACAGACAATCTTTACCCACTAGACCCACTAGAAGAACATCCTGGTTCCTGGCTGGACAGCTAAGGGTCCTCTTTTTTTGGAGTTTGCATGTGCTCCCTGTGTCTTCATGGGATTCCATCCACAATCCAAAGAAATACACTGGGCATACTAAATGTGTGTGAGTGTGTTAAGGTCTCATGAAACATATTATCCTGTATAAATTTATTGTATAAAATGCACAAAATATGTACTTTTTGGGTACTTTCATTTTATCTTTCTAATTAAATTGAGTATTTCCTTCTTATTTCCATCTTTGTATTTTATTCTTTTTATTGTGTAACTCCTGTCACCATACAGTGTCCTAGGGTACCTTGCAAGGTGCTTTAAATCTAATGTATTATTATAATTATTATTGAATAGTGCATACACTATTAAACAAAAACCCCTTAGTCCTGTGTACCATAAACAGCTCAGATGTCTAATACAGTTCTTCTTAAAAAGATGTTGGGCTTTTTTGCATTTGTTTGCATTTTTGTTTTTTTACAAAATAAACTGATCAGATACATTGGCGTACATATAGTCTTAGCCTTTTTTACAGTAGTGCATGGTGAGTGTTAAAAGCTAGGGTGTAATAACAGTTAGGAGACAAAACAGTGATGCATTGTCACTTACGAAACAGCCAAAGCATTTTCATAGCCAGAAAAAACCCCAAAACCTAAAATCAAACACTGCTGGTGATTGATTCGGGGCACTGATAACACTGATATATCCAAAACAAATAAGAACTAGGTGAGTAAGTTAGCAGTGTGGCCAAGTTTTCCTGATGAGTGCCAGGCTAAGCACTTTTTCTCATATAAAAAAAGGAACTTCTATAGATTGGGTCCAGCCCTATTTCAGCTCGGATCTTTTGCAGATGACTGCATGTGTGTAATGTGTTTTTGCAGCTGACTTCATAGAGGAAACGCTCTGTGAAAAATGTTAACCCCTAGCAAAACTGATGACCTGCAAACACTTCCAGCTTTTCTCACTGCAGAACTAGTGCGGAAGATCCTAAGTTACACTGATTTAATCATATATCTTTTGCAAAACTCCATGTAGCTGACCTACACATTTTTGGATCTCAGATGCTTGAGTGCAGTCTGCAACTGATACAGGTTAAAGATGACTGTAGTGCATTTATAGTGTAGTAAAATGCATTGATAGAGTTTTTCACTTATTGCTTAGTGTAGAATAAATAAATAAGTATAGTGCATTTATAGTATTGTGTCCCATATTTATATTGCAACAGGCTCATTTATAGTGTAGAATTGACCATTTATGGTGGATTATAGAGCATTTGTAGCATCATAGAGTGCACTTATAATGTTGCATACCATATTTATTTGTAATAGAGCATTTTATAGGGTATTTTAGGCCATGCTTATTGTGTGCTACCACACATTTATTGTGTGGTAAATATCAAAATAGGATTCTATAGTATATTATAATTTTATAATTTTTAAAACAGTATATTTACAGTGTAGTACAGCCCTTTAAAAATGTCATATAGCTTTTTTATTTCTGTATTGTGCATTTTTACGCTTGTATAGCCTATAAAAGCAGCAGTTCTCATGATGGAGGCTAAAAGTGTTCAGTCAAATGATTGCCTCATTAAATCTATTACACAAAGACAAAAACATTTATGCACACTGTCGCAATTTAGCACCTCTAATTCACCTGATGTGCATGTCTTTGGACCATGTGAGGAAACCTCTACACAGAAAGGACACAGACAATCCCAGAATGGGAATCACACCCAGGATCTTCTTGCTATGAAGCGAAAGAACAAACTTTAATTTGTAAATATATATACACTGCCAAAAAAATTATGTGATGTGGCAAATATTTATTTTCTATGGCAGCCAGCAGCACCAAAAATAGGTCATTGTTTCCTATATAATGAGGTGATGTGTAATAGTGAAAGTGAGTGCTGACCGACCCTTTAATATGATTATGAGGGCTAAAGGGCCATTTTACCTGCATAGTAAATCATTACTGTCACTTTTTGAACACTAGCATATGGTTTCAAACTGCACAAATCATTAGGAATTCCATTCGTAAGTCTTTAGTTTATTTAATTTCTACATTAATTTAGTTGATTTATAGATGCAATGTACTTCATTCATGTTGAAATTATGAGCAGGTTTGAAATGAGCAAATTCATTGCAAGCCTTATTTCAATGAAGGCCGTGATTGAGACGACTGTTTTGTTTGGAAGAAGATGTGAAATCGTAAATTCAGCATCTCACTAAATGCTCCCTGCTGACACAGAGCTTAGATATTAATTAGACAAGTTCATCGGAGGAGGGAGTGGATGCGGGGGGAGTACTGGCGAGTTTCCCCTTCTGCTGTGTTTAGTTTGGCACAAAACCGGCCTGGGGCTGGTAGCCCACCTGATTAATGACTGCTTGCTCTGTGCTCAGAGTGCTTCCTGTTGGGCTTTGGCCTGGGACGCCTGTACCTGTCTACTGGCTTTTACCTCGCTCACTTGATCTGTTCCTTTCTCTCTCATTCTCCTTCTCTCACTCACTCTCTGTTCCAGAAAGAGTAGTACAGAGAGAAAAGCAGCAGAACAAGAAGTGCAGCAAATGAGGCACAAAACTCCCTATTCATATTTTTTATTTCAAAGGAAGTGCTGGATAAACAGATGTCTACAACAGATGCCTTTGGCTATACACTGTGCTAAATTCCGTTCTTAGACATGAGTGGCCCGAGAACCAACAAATTATGAGTAGCGTTAACCAATACCCACCCCCCCCATCCCTGCCTGGCCAGTTTCCCAAGCTGTGCAATGACCAGGAATGGACGTAAGGACTGTGAGGAGTTTTCTCGGAGATGATACAAGCCTGCGTGCTGACGGGAAAACTAACATCACCATCCATCACTGTGCTGTAATCTCTCCCTCTCTCTATCTCACATTCTCTCTTTCACACTTTCTCTCTCTCTTGCTCTCTCTCTATTAATCTTACTTATTTAGTGTTTCAGTAAAAACTTTGGCTTCCTCCAGGCTGAGCTGAAAGACAAAACCAAAACTTTGAGGCAGTGTGTGTGTGGTCAGAGCCCGTTGACTCTATTTGCAAGACACACCAGTGTTTCGACAATTGTTCTGGTCACAAAAGAAAAAAATAACTTGCCCGTCAACAAACGAAAGCCCTTCCCTCTATTTCGGATAAGAACTCACAGTCATTGGGACCATCCGTGTGTGGAATACACAGTAATCTAATATTAAAGTGTCCGTTTATATATGGACATGTACTACATGTACTATGTGGACCGAATTGTAGACCACTGTGTGGACATGTCCATATGAATGAATGAAGGACCGGCATGATGATAAGTCTTTGGCTGTGTTCTGGGGTAGGCTGGGACCCCGGGGCCCATCTGAAGGCCCCTGCCATGAAAACACAGTTAAGTCCTCCTTCCCCATGTTCCATACACTTCATTCCCACCATCAGCACATGTTTTATGTTAATGCCAATAGCAGATGGACATGTTAGCAACCACACTCAGGCCCAAAACCACAGCTTCACCGCCCTGTTCTGATAACAAGGCTGACATTTATACGAAAAAAATTATGTGATTTGAAGGTGTCAGCAGCACACATGCAACGTGTTACAGTTTCTGCAACACAGTTTCTGCCAGAAGAAGTAACTGAAAGGTACCTATTGTTAAAGCAATTGTTGATGCATGTAAATTCAGATTCAAAGCAATATTCTTCAGTGTACTAGTCAAGCTTTTTGAAAATGAATTTACTTGAATGGATCTAACCAAAATTTAAAAGAGCCGAATGGAACCGTATTGAATTAAACTGAACCAAACTCAATAGAACTGAAATGAATTACATGAAACTGAACTGAAGTGAACTGTATTGAACTGAATTTGCTTCAAATTTGGGTAAAAGCTTAGACATAAGAATTCCGGGTAATCAGTTGAAACGAATATACAAATTCATCAAAATGGTTTTACAGTTTATTATTTCAACCTGGTTTGCCTAACCTGGTTGTCCAGTCATAGCTTAGAATCCATAATTGTCACTAACTGTCATAACAGTGCCTTCAATTTCTTTCTGAAATTTTTGAAATATTTTCCTCAACAATTACACAGGATTTAGAGTATTTGTCATTTAAAGCCCATATTTAACATATTGGGATCAAAAGCTTACGAACAGTAGTAGCTGGATTTTTCAAACTCTGTGTGGTTCTACTCCTGTACGAAAAATACAGAAACGTTCTCTGTAGGAAAATTAAGAACTAGTTTTTGAAAACAAAATGAATCAGCCAAATATGGGCCTACAGCCAGCATTGTAGCATTAAGATCAATTAATTACCACGGGGCATTTCACACACTGGTTACATCAACACAGCTATTGCCTTTAAGTCTCTTTTGGGAAGCATTGTGTTGATGTAAACGTTTGATCATACGCATCTAATTAGCATAATTGAAGCAATTTTAAACATTTGTCCAAGTAATTGCAATCAGTCTTGATATTTTGTTGTTGTTTTGCGAGCTTTAGCATCCTCAACATTGACTTTCACTATATTAAACTTTCCAACTCCTTTAGGGTCTTACCGTAAGGCTTACAGTTGTCAAGCACCGGCAGGTTGTTGGTGAGGCTGTAAATCATTGTCAGTGTTTGGCTGTGAAAGAGAAATGTAATTTTCATCATTAGTGCATTTGAAACAGTTTTCGATGTACAGATGTCCACATTTTTCCATTAATAATATTTGAAGATTGCATTCCCAATGAGATATGAATGAGGTTGCATGAAAGCCCTGAAAGTGCACATATAACGCTACTAACATAAAATAAAGAGCAAGATAGGACTTTTTATCATTTAATTAAGAACCAAGTGCAGTTTTCAAATCAGGGTTCATTGCACCAATGTGTGTGGCCTGTCAGCTGGGGTCTTTGTGTTTAGGTGTAGTTTTTTACAAGAGATTAGAGGAAACAGTGGGCCGACAGAAGGTGATCATCAATAAGCATTAGCCAGTGCTGTACTTTGTGATGAATAATTTGAACTAAACTATGCAGAGCTCAGTTCAGTTTGTAGTTTAGATAAATAAACACAATTTTTCTTCAACTTAAAAAAACCCTCAGACCAACTTCTACACTGTTCCACCTTTTACATTATAATAGAATCCCATTTTCACCAGTTAGGAAACTGCACTCACACTTGCCTCAAACCCTGCTGGGCTGTTGAGTAGTCTCAGACTTGCTTGCACTCCTTATGTCCGTTTTTTTTAGATCACAGTAATATAGAAACCACATAAGCAAGGTAAATACTCATGTGTTCCACAGTGAAATGTGGAATAGCTCAGAAGTTTAATCATGGTTTGAATTATTGTTTTTGTATTTTTTTTTACTTTGCTTCATTCAATCTATTTATTTGAACTGAAAAATTGTTAAACTGCTCATTAAGTATTTTAGTTACTTTTCAGAGTGCATTGTTTTGTATCTGAGATACAAATTTACATTTTGGTTGGTCATTTTAAATTATGCGTATAACATTCTACTACTCCTAATAAAAAAAAAATCAACAATAATAATATGTTTAATTCAAATAGCACCTTTCTCAAACCTGAAGATAAAAAGCGACAACAAAACAAGAATAAAAACAAGTAACTCCCAACAAATACTAAACAAAAACAAGAGTAGATGGACATAGAGTCATAATACAGAAAACTGTGTGATGTACAGTAAGGTGACTTTTGAATTCTGTAGAATAAGAATCTCTAAGATTTTAAAATTCTATTTTTCAGGAGCAGCAACACTGAATGATCTGCCTCCAATAGTGAACAGTCTATATTTGGGCACTGAAAGTAAACCTGAGACCTTAACATGCCAGATGTGCTGTAGGGATGAAGCAGGTCTTATAAATGAATGAGTGAGGCCACATCAGTCCAAAAGTATTCAGACGCCCCTTCTGATTAGTGAACTATTCCTTTAAAATGCCTCCGACTCTAACACATGTTCAGTTGCAGATACAGCTTCCCGAGCTTTGCTGTTAGGATGGGTTGCTCTGGAGCAAGTAAGCGTGCCAATGCCAAGCACTGGTCAAGATTATCCCACCATAAAACTGCATTCTCTGGAGGGATCCAGAAACCTTTGCGATGAGTTGGTGTGGAGTTTTTAATCCAGAACTCATCAGGCCACATCAGTACCAGATCTCACTAATGCAAGTAAATCCTTGCAGCAATATTCCAACTAAGCGTGGAAGCTTGTACTGCAACAGAAGGGGTTTGGGTGGGCCGTCTTCACCATCATCACTTCACCACATGCTGTGATAAGCCACTTTCAAACCACACAATAGCGTTTCTCATTAATCTTACACCTCACACTGACACTGTCCGCACACACATTTATACATTCTCTGCTCTCATTTCAAACATCTACACATGTTCACTTGCATCACTTTCATTTGTCTTTCTACCCCACTTTTTCCCCCCTCGTGTCTGCTAATGGAAAGTGGAATGAGACAGAGCCAATGTCAACAGGAATGGGGGATTAATGCACTTCCTCATCTCCTCTTCCTCCTCCTTTCAGATGGTAAGTGGTGGTCCGGCTATGAAATTGTTTCCACAATAATAATAAAAAGAAACGTAGAGCTGGAGAGCTAGAGGGGAATTGTTTCTCAAATTACCAATTCTGCGCCTCATTTAGCTTTTGAGTCCAGCATCTAGAAAACAAAAGTATATGCCTACACGCTAAATGATACCGTAATGGAACAAAATCTGAACCACATTTGGTCAGAGGGGCCCACTGGAGCAGGCCAGAGATGGAGAGATGAAAAGGCCACACAAGATACCCACCATCTATGCGCACACACACATACACACACACACACACACACTCACTCACACACACACACATACACACACACTCACTCACACACACACACACACACACACTCAAAACATACATTCACGCACACACATATACACACAAGCACATACATATACACACACACACACAAATATACACACACACACACACACAAAAATACACACACATGCACGCACACACATTCATGCACACATACAATGCGCACACACATACACAAACACACACATGAACATACAAACATG
>JBBMFX010487948.1:0-16938 GCA_037832545.1 Rhabdalestes septentrionalis
GCACAGTACAGTTTAGAACCTGATACAACTTCAGTACCAGCACAGTACAGTTTAGAACCTGATACAACTTCAGTATCAGCACAGTACAGTTTAGAACCCGATACAGTTTCAATATCAGCACAGTACACTTTAGATACAGTGTGATTCCTGTATGCGTATGTAAATGTGCCTTTAGTTCCTGCCCAGGTTTCTTCCTCCAGATTTAGCAAGTTTTTCCTCGTCCCTATCGCCTTTTGCTTCCTCACCAGGGGCTCTGATCTGGATTCTGTAAAGCTGCTTTGTGACAACATCAGTTATAAAAATTAGATGGAATAAAACTGACCTTTTGTGAAAGTGTGAGTGTTCTCGTTCTCATGCACGCTAACTTTCGAAAGTGCTCGGACTCCTTTTCACATAGTCATGGTGCTGTGTGCAATCATGTTAGCTTGAAAATGGGCATCTCTTTACAATAAAGAGTTTATAAATGATTTATACTCATTCGTAAACTCTTTATAAAGGTGTTAGGTTGGTTGTTAGGTAGGTTGTAGATCATTAACACACGTTTATTATTAGCACTCTGATGCACGTCTCTCTGGATCAGAGCGTCAGCTAAATGTTGTAAATATAAATGTATAAACAAGTTACAATATTGAGGCAGACTCACTAGTGGAGAAGATCTGGTATTTTAGTGGTAGTAGCTTGTTAACAGAGACCTGATGAAGCTGACAGTTTAACATTCTGCCTGAGAAAGAAACAAGATAATCTCAGCAACCAGCAACATCTGAGATCTTCCAAATAGTGACTCTGCATCAATGTATGGCAACAATGACTTGTCTGTTTATTATTTATAAACTGGCTGCAACCTAATTAAAAACCTGAGTAGGAATAATTTTTAACACTTTAATAAGGGTAGTCTTGTTGTACAGTGGTACCTGAAACTGTAAACCACATTTTGATCATTTAAAAACTGTCCTGGTACAGGATGGCTGGTGCCAGGCTCAGGGTCCGTCCATCCAGAGACCCCTCACCCACCTGGAGCCTGAGGACGCCCGCACTGCTCTGGAGATTTACAAACTGGTGAGTGGGTCAGTCACCAACTTACTCCACATGTTGAGACCAGTTACTGTTAAAGGACTGTATGCTTTTTTGTATTTTGATTATTTTTTACTTTTTTAATTGCAGCATTTTCTGTGTAGTTCTGTATTGTCTATGGGGCTCATTTTAGGACCCAGTCTTCACTTCCTCCAATTTACCCTAAAATATGCAGCGAGTCCTAAATTTATGACAAAGATCCGTTCCTACAACTGTGATGTAACCTGAATTTTGGTGTATGTTAAGACACATGCTAGCCTGAGTTAATTACCGATCCTGACACAGTTGTAAAATTGTATGCTTTTTTGTATTTCGATAATTTTTACCTAAAACTGCAGCATTTTCTGCAGAGTTACATTGGGGCTCACTTTAGGACCCAGTCTTCAGTTCAGTTCGTCACACAGAACTATGCTAGAGTGCTGGTTTCACAATCCAAAAAATGGCTGGAGGAACCGAGTAGGAATCTGGAACCGAACCGGTGTTCTCCTCACCAGCTCACACAATATAAACTACTTTATTTTTTACAAACAAGCAAGTCTTTACTCTTTACTGCTTTAAACAGTTTGTTTTGGTGATTTCAGTAAGAGTAATGTAGCTTGTTTACAAGTTTTATAGTTGTTACCAGATTAAAGGGGAGAATTCACTGAACCGAATATAGTCAGTTCCTTTCTTCTTTTCAGATCCTGCGTTTTTGTGGAGACTCTGACCTGACTGGCTGGCAGGAGGTAATGTTGGGGAACTACATCGTGGAGAAAGGCCAGAATAGACCTTCACTCAGGGATGAGATTCTGGCTCAGCTAGTTTACCACACCTGGGGTCGAGAGGGTGAGGACGGGTTCCTGAGGGGCTGGCTGCTCCTGGCCTGCTGCCTCAGTGCCTTCACACCCTCCCCCACCCTGGACAAGCCTCTGCTCAAGTATGTCTTCTTGGCTTCCTTATGATTGGGTTCAAATGGAATTTGGTATTGCTAATATATCTGTCTATACAGGAAAAGCACATAATGGGACTTGCAATAGCATATTTATAGACACAAAGGTTAGTCAAATCTATAGAGACTTTCTTTCTCATTCTCTGGGTCGACCAGAGGAATTGTGGGTTCTACGGCACGTTTCCACTGGCACTGATGCGTATTTATAGTCAGGGTTTTTTTTTCACTTTAGGCCCTTATTTTCACTTAAGACCCTTATATTGATGAACAGGTGTGAAGAACTATCCTCAGGTAGTGGAACTTGTTAGCTAGAGGGCTTATTAAGATGTTATACGTCACTAGTTGGCAGGCTTCTAAATCTTTCTTTGAAATTATATATGTGTTCTAGACCAGGGCTGTCAAACTCCAGCAGACTAAACCTGACAATTAACTGGAGCAGAAAACCAGGTCTTTCTGAGCAGGGAAATCACAAAAACATGCTGGACCACGAACTTCCAGTACTGGAGTTGGCACCTCTGTAATAGACTAATTTCATCGCTACCACAGGAGGCTTGTTACTCCAATTTACATTATAATAGGCACCGGGTCCTCAAGTTACGACGGAGATCCATTCCTATGACAGTGATTTTGGTGTAAACTGAAACACACTCTAGCCTGAGTTACTTACTGATCCTAACACAGTTGTAAAATCCATAAACACAACTATGAAAAAATGAAAATAAATGAGAGTTTAAAAAAACATTCAGAAGAAACACAAGCAGGAAACGCTTGACACTTAGCAAATTAGAAAATTTCCCACGTGTGGGACTAATGTTACTTCGTATTCTGCGTAATCTGCATAATCTGCAAATTATGCGCATTCTGTGTAGTCCTCCGCCATGCTCCACTAAACTACGTCACCTATGTGAGTTTCGTAGACTCAAAACATCATATGTCGAGACCCTAATAGCTCGAACACACCCCATACCCATCTCTATTCCATCCATAATATACTCCTAACCACTATATGTATAACTAAGGCCAGTTAACTATAAGTTACCCTAGCATTTGTTTAAATAGTATATTGTATTTTGTGTTGGGTATTTTCTGCAGTTTAATTGGATTTATATAGATTTTTTTTTATTGTGTCTCTGTGTATATTCAGTGTTTTCTGATTCTGATTTATATTCAGACAAAAACATGGGGTGTGTAGGTTAGGACACAAGACAGAGATATTGAACTTAAGGGACCTTGCAGCACTCGTTTAATTCTTTTTATTAAATCGGCATCATGCGTGTCCCTGCTGCCTCACTCGAGTCCTCTGTTTATCAGGTATGTGTCAGACCAGGGACCGGGAGAATACCGCTCTCTGTGTCAGCATGAACTGCTCACGTCTCTCCAGCTGCCTGCCCCCGCCTGTAGGCTCAACCCTCCCACGCAGCTGGAGTGGACGTCCAATCAGAGGAAAGGGAAGATGGTTGTGGAAGTCAACACCTTCAATGGTTAGAACCGAATGTCTTGTTTTGCTGTGGATATTGAAGCACGTCATGTAACGGCTAATCAGTTGACATTTAGACCACTAATACCTCACAGAATGAGGGTTTTATATACAAGCACCCATTCAGGAACCCATATTAAATACTACAATCTGGATTCTTACAGAGGAAAAGCTAACAGCAGAGGTGGAGTCCTGGACCACAGGGGAGCAGCTGGCCTCCTGGCTCCTGAGCTTCAGGTATTATTAACCAAGGCTTTTCATGGTGCTACACATTATGTGTGAAGCCAGAGCTGTACAAGAACATTCCTCTGAAACTGGTCAGGTTCAAGGCCTGGACTGGAAATGAGAGTCTTTTAAAGTCCTTCAGGAAACCTGGAGAGTTACATAAAAAATACAGGAAAGTCTGGATGTTCTGAAGCAAAATACAAAGCAATGAGAAGCAGTTCAAAACTTTTGCACAGTACTGTACATTTTTCTTTCCTCTATAAAGTTACAAGGAACGGTTTGTTACATAAAAGATGACATTGTTTTTATAACTGTAAAATCAACTGCAACTGGTTCTTCACTGGTTCAGGACTTCAGTTAGATGCTCTTTGTTCTGCCTGATTGATTCATAGGTAGGTCACTGTGTGTCTTAACCAACAAAAACAGGTCACTGGTTGGGTTCTGGGACTGAACTGGAAATGAAGGACTTTTAAAGTCCTTAATGAAGACCACATTAAAATACAGGAAGGTCTGCATCTCGGGAATCAAAATATGAAGAAATGAGGAGAAACTTAAAACATCTGCACAGTACTGAAGATCATTAGTGAAATACTTGACTGGTCATAGCCCAAAATAAATGTAATTTAAACTAAAGTAAAAAGTAGATACTACTAGTAAGACTAATTAAAATCATATTGAGATGAGAGTATTGTATCAAGTGCTGAATATCACTGGCTACCAGTCTGTGTAGAGCAGTGAATTAAAACTGATCTTGACGATTCTGGGTGATTAGTTATGTGTTATCATCAGGGGAGTTCCTGAGGCTCATCGCGGCTGGTCCGTGTCTCTGCTGGCTGGAGAGGGCTGGACTGACCTGAACGGTTCTGACTATGTGATGGATCTGTTGGCTGGAGTGGAGCTTGATGTTGCCTTGAGTCAGCTTCCTGCCCACCCTGATTATCTCTTCAGTGACATGGGGAACAGGTGTGCTAAGAGCAGGTTCATGTCTTACAGAGTCCACTAAAAGAGTCTGTATTTGGTAAATGATGGTAAATAATGTAATCCTCAGTAACAGTGCAGTTTAGTCTGACAGCACAGCTGTGATTAACATACTGCATCAAACAGGCTAAGACTGCATCCAACAGGTAAACTGAAAACCTGACTTTGATTGATTTCTGTCTGAAGTTGAATGAGGTTTTCTGTCTCTAAAATCAGGGCAATGCCCTCAGAGATGGACGACTTCATCCCTCCTGCTCCGCCCATGCAGGCTCCAGGCCTTCCTCCTATTGACGGAGGTCAGTGGGACTCTTTTGGTCCACCCAGCAGATCTCAGGGTAGGCAACTAAATTCAAGGATAAATCTTATATTACAGTTGTATCTTTAACATCTAAACAAAGAGACTGTGGTTTAAGTCTTGCTCTAGCCTGAGAAAAGGTCCTTATAAAGAAAAGTAACCAAATTTCTTGTCATTAGGATCCCGAGGTCCCCAGATGTATGCCTATGTGGATGACCTTTTTGACCCTGTGCTGGACCAGGGTCCTCCGGTCAGTGCAGTTCTGTTCATTTAAATCTGAATTATGCAGATTGGGCACCGTCTCATTCCATCATCCATCGCTGTGCCTCAGCGGCTGTATGGTTTATATAGTAAATAGCGGTCTGTGGATAACTGGTGTTAGTTGTCGTTTATATGAGTGTTTGTATGGCTTTAGGACTTTGAAAGGATGGCCATGCTAAACCGCAGGATGAGGGGAGGAGGAGGGATGCAGCCCAGCATGTTCACTGGAGCAGGTACACTAACCACAACTCATCCAAAATGGGCTGTTCAATTACTTTTAAAGCACTTAAGAGTTCAATCTAGTGGATCACTTCTGCAAATTGCAGAACACTAATGATAGCTGTATTTATGAACACTGGAGCCTCCTCTCTGTTTTATAGGTGCTCCGATGGCAATGCCAGGTTATTCTATGGGTGAGTGAGCTGAACACCACAATTATTAGGAAATTTTCCTCTTGGGAGGCACTGTATGTTATGAATTCCATAGAAATGTGTACGGTGTCTCTTTAAGATGTCACGGCGTTGTGGTTTCAGAATTAGTAGTGCAGGTGTCAGCATAAAGCCCAATTAAAAAACTGAATTATAATTCATCAGGAATGCCCATGAATCCAGCCATGCCAGGCTATGGTGCCACACCAATGATGCCAAACATGATGCCTGCAGCTGCTCCAATGCCTATGATGCAACCCATGCCAGGTAAGGCCCACTTTTACAAACCAAATCTCAGCAACTCGACCTTCATCTTAGCCACTGGCCGTTTTTTTCACTGCTGTAATATTTTCCATAGCTATGATGATGCCAGCTGCCATGCCCCAAACTCCTGTGCCCGCCACCCCACCAGCTGTCAACCCCCAACAGCTGGCTGAGCAGCAGCAAGCTTTCATCAACCAGCAAGCTCTGCTTATGGTGAGAAGACTGAGGACAGGACAAACTTCTGAGTACTATATATACATATATATATATATCTATATACATGTGTGTGTGTAAAATGCACAGGTGTCTATTTTTTCTGAAGTATTGCAAAAATAAGAGAGGCTTCCATAGGTGTTGTGAGTGCAGTAGTGTGTGTATGTGTGTGTGTGTGTGTGTATTGTGGCTGCAGTAGTATGTGTGTGTGTGTGTGTGTGTGTGTGTGTGTGTGTGTGTGTGTGTGTGTGTGTTTTTTGGGGGTGTGGGGGTGTGTGTGTGTGTGTGTGTGTGTGTGTGTGTGTGTGTGTGTGTGTGTGTGTGTGTGTTTTGTGAGTGCAGTAGTTTGTGTGTGTGTTGTGAGTGCAGTTTTCATATGCATTTTTGACAAATATTTTTTGTTTGGAATTTTGAATTAAGTGTGGTTAACAGTTTGTAAATCTACAGTGACCTGCACATTTTACACCGACACATTCCCACACAGTACAAAAGCAATAACCAGAAAAAAGACTATGTAATAGTACTATAATCCTACTACTATATAACTATATAATGCAACACAATAAAAACAAGAAATATTACCATCAGTATCTGTACAGAATGTGTGTGTATCTTTCTCTGTGCAGGCCCAGCAGATGACACTGCAAGCAATGACTCTGTCACAACAGCAGCAGATGGAGCAACTTCAAAAACAGCGTCAGCAGCTGCAGCAACAACAGCCGCAGCCGGAGGAGCTTCGACGCCCACAGCCCCCCGCTCCTCCAGCAGAACCTGCTCCGGCCCGCTCTCCTGCACGCCAGTCTGCTAACCCACCTGTGCAGCGAAGCATCCCAGAGGTAGAGCCAGGATCCACTCCTGCAAGCAATCATTTACACGTGTTTGTATAAAAACAGGATATTAGTTCATTATTTGATTCATTCCCACTGAATAAATGGTCTAAATTGAATATTCTTTTTATTCTTGTCTGACATTTCTTAGATGTTTTCTACATTTGTAATGCCCGCCACATGTTCTTGTTTCTTTCTTTTCTAACATGTAACCCCTAATGGTCTTGTGATTAGTATTGTATAATTATTATTATTATTAAAGTATTATTTTGTTATTTTGTTGTGAAAAGTATCCTTGAGTGTTTTGAAAGCGCTTTTCAAATAAAATGTGTATTATTATTATTAATATTATTATTATTATTACTGTTATTAGTATTATTATTATTATTATTATTATTATTATTATTATTATTATTATTATTTATGCCTCATTCATGCAGCCTGTGAAAGAAGTGACCCCCACCACCTCCAGTGAGCCAGAATCCTTCCACGAGAAGAGAGCCTTTTTCCAGAGCATTGGTGAGACTCTTTTTGATTTAATGCTTTTTTTTTAGTAGTACTTTTGTTATTTTAACCAAGAAATGTTTTGTTTGTTTCACAGAATTTGAGACCAAAAGAATAAAAAAACCTATTATGTGTTGAATTTTATGCTCGATATTTGTGAACATATGTTTTTGTGTAACACAGGAACTCAAGATTCTCGTCCGAAACCTGCACCGAAATTCGCTAAACCTCTGATCTACGCCCCTCCAACACAAACGCAGCCCACCACTCCAGTGAAGACAGAACGTAAGAAGCCCCATATTACAATTATTGGAAATAAAAATCCATTTTTGTCTTGATTATTTGTAAAAAATCAAATATAGTTTTAATGATTTTTCTTTTAAACCGAAATGTTGGTTGGTCATTGAACATATTTGACATCTTAAGACATTTTTATCAGTTTGCTATGGAGTCCTGAGGCTCGTAACTACATTAAAGGCTTAAATCACCACTGGCTGCTGTCTGAGCGACGCCAGACACTTTTGTCCATTTGGGTAGATAACAGAATCTCCTACAGTGACAGAAAGCTTCTGTGAGGTTTGAAAATACAATTTTAACCTCTATATCTTGTTAGTTACATCACTCCAGAGCAGAGGGTCCGGGTTACTATCATTTCGGGTATATGTAGAACGATTTATTTAGATGCTTAATTACCCATTACTGTATTTTTTATGTGGGTTCTCAGATTTAAAGGACATAAATTACTGTAGCTAAGTCAAAGCTGAAGAGATAAATGGTCTTCTTGTCTGTTTTATTGAAGTGAAGCCACTTCCAGAGCCCCCTGCAAGAGCACAGTCACCAGAATCCCCAGGATCTCCAGTCTCACCTTCCAAACCAGAGCCTAGCAGCAACATCAGGGAAATCATCAAGCAGTACCAGAGCCGGCCTACTCCACAACCCCAGGCCTTTGAGCCTGTCAGGTAGGGGCGGTCATTATCCGGCCTGTCCTCCGCTGTAGTGCGCGGGTAATTACCCAGAACGAGGTTGTATTGCTCTTATCACTTGGCAAGCCTCCCAGATTTGAACGTGGTAACTCAGTGTGCGGGGATGGTAAAGCTGCGGACTTTGAACTTTTCAGGGTTCCTGCCAAGCAGTTTAGAAAAAAGAACGACCCGAAAGAGGAAGCGCTGGCCATTCTCCGAGGTAAAGGTCCGGTCATCCAGCAGAAGGTAAAACACACAGATTAATAGTTGTTCTTAACACTGTAATTAAGTATTTCTCACCCAAATGTGGCAAAAGTCCCCAGCCACCCCTCACTTCTTCATATTTTACATCCAAAGATCCAGATATTCTTGTATTTTAATGAGGTCTGGAGAAAGAGTTCTCCAGGCTTCCTGAAGGACTTTCAGAGACTCTCATTTCCAGTCCAGTCCCTGAACCGGACCAGTTTCAGAAGAATGTTTCTGTTGGTTAAGACACACAGTGACCTACGTATGAATAATTCAAGCAGAAAAAGAGCGTCTAACTGAAGTCCTGAACCAGTGAAGAACCAGGAGCAGATGGTTCCAGGCGGTGATCAGTATACTGGTGGTGCTGAATGATGATTGGCTGGAACTCCTGTATCTAGGCTCTTTGTATTAATAGACACTTTGCGGCCTGTCGCTGGAAAACATTTGCTCCCTATTTCTTTCATTTTTATCAACTTGGTATGACAAAGAGAGTTTGACAGATATAAATTAGTACTTTTGCACCAGCAAGATGAATCACAAAAATATAAAGAAATGATGGGTGTCTCAAGACTTTTGCACAGTACTGGATGGGTGTAATCTAGACTATCTTCTCTTCTCCAAAACAGACAAATATGAAATACTGTCTAGTTATTAGAGTAAGGATACATATAGGTACTTTTCCAGTCCGGTGTTCTCATTAGTTCCTCATTTCAACAGAAACAGTGGACCCCGCCTCCTCCGGACAAAAAAGATCCCCTGCCTCCACCTGCACCCCCACTTCAGCCTAAAAAACACGCTCCTCGCTCCATCTCCAATAGCATGAGACAGAAGCAGCGCTCTCTGGCTGACCTCTTCGGTTCCCAGCGCTCAAAGGCCCCGCCTACCCCTGACCCCGCACCGACTCTGCCAAGCAACATCCCGGACCCGCCCCCAATGGCTGCACCCAAACTGAGTGAGTGACAGTTCATGCATTTAATGTATAGTTTGGTTCTTTTACAAACTTGTGGAAGAGGTACAAGAAGCCGTTACTTTCGATCTCTGAGATTTTAGGAAATAAGTCCACGAATGCGGTGCTAGTGGTGTTCCATTAATATTACATGTACAAATAAGTAAGAAAAATTAAGGTAAAAGAATAAAACTAACAATTTAAACATGTCCTTTACAACTGTCTGTGTTTATTTTTCGAGGAAAACTTCTCTAGGACTTCTCTATTTTTGATTGTGTTTTGAATGCGTACATGCATGTTGTCATAAATTACAATTTTTTACATTTTTATTGTTTAAAAGGAGTGATACAAGAGGTCATACAGTCATATAATTATCCACAAGAAGTTTAAGACAAATAATAATGAACTTAGTTTATATAGGTCGTTATATATTATAGCTCCACAAATACTATGTGCATCATTAAAATGGATGAAATTGGGTCAAACATTCAATATTTTTAAGGAAAAATTTGAGATTAAAATTATATTTTAAAACTAGAGTGGGAAAAAAATGAGACAGACTTTCCAACCAAAGGGGTGTACGCAAACCAGAGCTGGGCACAGAAACCCGCAGCTCTCTGGGCGGATCTACTCTGTCCCTGGTCTCCATTCATTCTCTATAAGGAAAAAAATGCAATTTTTAAAAACTGCTGCTCAGGCACTACAAACTTCAAGCAATAGTGCAACTGCATAATCAACCTACCAAGCAAAGCTAGAAAATGGGTAAGGTCTTCATAAAAAAAAAAACGTATCGTTTCTCTTCAGGTGATCTTCAGAGGATGACCAGCGAGGAGAGCGTTCACTCGCTGCTGCACAAGTTTTCCGCCAGTGTCTATTTCTCCTACTCACAAATGCCTGGCAAGCTTTTCCTGCGCAAAGAGGTGTGTGTAGAAACCCGTCGCGGAATGTCAATGATCCTCTCTCTGGCCTAATTTTGCCTTTGCTTTGCACTTGACTGTGTTTTCTCCTCTCCAGTTGTTTTACCCCAGAGAGACGTTCAACCACCCCTACATCCTCAATTTACTGTGTGAGCAGGCGAGTAATAACAGCAATTGCCTCCTTTACAATTTTGACAGTGTAATTAAAAACGAGATGCAGAGTCATTATATCGGTGACCTGCTTGTGGCATTTATGCCGAAGGTGTGTTTATCACATATCGGCTCCAAGTGGGAAAAGTATATTAACTTCTTTCTCACATTCCACCCAGGGGAAATGTTCTAATTAGTTTTTTATGAACTATAGATTATGAGAGACACCTACTCAGATTCCTGTGTGAGGATTTCACGTGAAGAGCGCCGCAAAATGAAAGATCTTCTGGGTAGGAATTTTATTAAGATGCTTTAGAGGCACACATTGCCATAATCGCCCGAGCTGCCGTTCTCTAATTGATTGCTTCTCTGGATGTCAACAGCCAGCTTTCACATCGGAGCCAGCATCAGTTCCATGCAGGACGATGCCATGAAGAGGAGAGTTGTCATGGCAGCCAGAGACAATTGGGAAAATTATTTCTCACGCCTCTTCCCTGTGAAGGTGAATACGACTCTGCCTGTCTGAATATGGATGACCGAGTTAAATACACAAATAGGTCCACACACACTTACACACACTGATACACACACGCACACTCACACACACATACACACATACAAACAGACACACACAGACACACAAACACTCATACAAACACACACACACACCCGTGCACACAAACACACACACACAAACATACATAAACATGCAAGCGTACATACACACGCACGCACACACAACATACATACACACCCACAGACACATACACATAAACACATGCGCACACATACAAACACACAGACGCACACACCCACACATACATACGTGCACACACAAACACACATACATACACACAAACATACAGGCACATACACATGTGCAAAAAAACACACACACACACACACACAGAAACACAGGACTGTTCAGCCTGTCTCCATTTGGCATCCATATAGAATGTTGCAAGTATCACAATTTATAAAGATACTGTATCAAAACCACACAAAAAGAAGAGTGGCCAGGCTTGTGTGTGTATCTTCTGTTTCAGGGCAGAAACGGAGGTGATGCTCAGATTCTTGGCGTTTCTCATCGTGGCATCAAACTTCTGAAAATGGTCCAGGCATCAGGAATCAACCCGAAACACCTGAAACTGCTGCGCGGCTACAGGTAAGAAGTCATTCTATTGGACTAAAGGGAAAATACAATACTTTTTTGATAGTAGTGTTTGGTTTAGTGTGCATCATTCCAAAATACAGCCCATAAACAGAAACTAGCAAAATAAACAACAATGTTAATTTCATTGTTTTTGTAAAAAATGTATTTCAGATGTATTTTTAACTGCTTTCCTGTTTGCTAACATTTATTCTAATAATAGCTTTGCTAGTGAAAAGAAACTTTAGCACATACTGAGGAAAATGATTCAGTAGTGGGATTAAAGAGCCCAAATTTTGGAAAAAACACAGTTCTGTCCTTTGTAATGCAAAAAGGTATTTGAAATGGTGTACAAACATGTATATCATTCCAAAAGCAGCCCTCATACAGAGAATAGCATAAACAGCCCATTTAAATGTTTTGGTTGTTTTTGTGATGTCATTGAAAAACAATGTATTTACACACATCAACCTATCAGGATTGTTTTTGGTCCACAAAAGAAATGAAATACAAGAATAAATGTAGGATATGAGCCCTTTAGATAATACACACATTTGTTGGGGCCTTTGGAAAGGCAGGTTGTTTCCTTGGTTCTCCTGTTTCCTAACCCAGATTCTGATGTGCAGCATTGTTCTGAGCCTTGCCGTCTTGTTTGTGCAGCTATGCAGAGCTGCTGTCTGTGGAGCAGCAGGGGGCCCGGGCCGTTTTAATCTGCCTGAAAAGCGAGGAGCTGCAGCTTCACTCCCCACAAGCCCCTCAGATCGCTGCTGTGGTTCGGCTCTTCCTCTCGGAGCTCGCCAAGGTGCTGATTTCACACCTTCATTCTGTCTCTCATGCAACAGAGCACGGATCTCAGTACTGCATCTCTCTTCACTGCAAGCTCTGACCTCAATTCACTTCATCACTCCAACAAATGAATCATTTAAACGCTTTAGTTTGGAGTTGTCAAAATGCAATTTGTTTGCATACATACTACCAGTCAAATGTTTGGACGCACCTTCTCATTCAGTGTTTTTTCTTTGTTTTTATTTTTTGTACATTATAGGTTAATATTGAAAACAAACAAAATGATGAAGGAACACACAGAATTATGCAGTAAACAAAAAAAGAGTAAAACAAATCATAATCTGTTCTGTAATAAGGTAATGATGGACTGTTTTTTACTTAGTTAAGCGGTTCAAGCTATAATGTGCTGTAGGACCGTAGTGGAACCGGATCACTAACTGACCCGACCATCACAGCTGATGATCCAAACACATTAAGAAGGAAGAAACTCCACTAATGAACTCCTGATGAAGAAACTCCTGTTAATTAAACACCATTCCAGGATTCCTCATGAATCTGAATGAAAAAATGCCAAGAGTGTGCAAAGGTGCATCAGAGCAGTAGGCCTAGGTGATGTTTTCAATATTAATCTACAATGTAGCCCATAATACAACAAAGGAAAACATTGAATGAAAAGGTGTGTCCAATCTCTCAGGCGTTCCTGCAGAAATAATATGTAACAGCTGTTTAGATGGGCAGTGAGTGTTGTTTTTCACATTAGTATGGTTACCTATACTAAATAAAACAAAAAGCTATTTAACTACAGTAAATAGGGATGTTATGTTCATTGTATCAGTGTTTCCAGTCCATTATTACTGTAGTTTTATCAGAAACCTGGTTTGACTTGATCAGTCCTTCATTAAATTAAACCAGGAGCTGCTGATGGAGTTTCACCATCCAAACAACGGCTGGAGGAACTGAGGAGGAATCTGGAACCGAACCTGTGTTCTCTTCACTAACTCACACAGTTTCAACTACTTTTACAGACAGAAAAAATCGCATTATATTTAGTGCTTTTTTATTTGTTTTCATTTATGTTAAGATTAGCCCTGCTGTCAGACAGGCATTTTATTTATCACATGCAATTTCAATAGGTGCCTTAGACTCATTATTGTGTTGCAGCTTCCTTGGTTTGAAATCACTTCTAAGAAACTTTTAAAAAATAATTTGAGATGAGCCCACAATAATGAAGAGAGCTGCAGACAACAGTAAGATTTTTAACATCAAGCAAATCTGTCTTAAAAAGGGATGTGAGGCTCAGTACTGATGTATCAATACTCTGACAAGCTGTAGCACAGATAACAGTATGTAGCTGAAAGCTGGTGCTCCAAAGCGGGATTGACCCTTCGGCCAAGTCAATCTTCTAATCCCAGGTTCCAGAAGCGCCCACCTCCAAATCTCCAGATGCCAAATCATGCCTATTCAGACACAATCTTCAAATTCATTTTCTAAAGACCAGGGAGGTCATGAGCAATTGGTCTTACCCCCAGTATGACAGAAAAAAGACAAACAAATCTAAATAAATTGGTTCTACTTACTGTAACTTGAGCACAGCAACTGTGACTAATATGTTTAGCATTCTGCTGCGTCACAGCCCATTGCTGGTAATTGTTAATTATTGGTCTAACGATTGTTACCTCTGACTGAATCCTCCAGTAAACATGTCATCCTTTGTGCCAAACAATTGAAAACGAAGCTCATTTTCAACACAGCTTCTTTGAGGGACGGTCTGTGTACCAGACTAGATCCGGCAGTAGTGGGTCATGTTTTATTGTATATCTCTTCAGGGCTCGGAATATGTTGTTGCCATCAAGAGCTACGTGACAGATGACAGGAGCCTACTTAGTCTCCAGAGAGGCGACATCATCAAACTGCTCCAGATGGATGGGCTCCAGGAAGGTGAGATACTGTTGTTCTCATTTCTCCAGAAAAAAAGGTTCACTTCTTATTATAGTCCAGGAAATGTGAGCTGAAATATCAATGTACCTTCCAAACATTGCATTAAAAATAGCATAGCTCTATATCAACGCAGTTTTTTATTACTGTTATTTTGACAGTTTGTTGTTTTTTGTGCACGACCACTTCGCCTCACTCTAACAGGGACTCTCTACTGAGCACAAACTGTTTCTGCTGCTCCCTGATAAAGGAAAAAATGTTTCTGCTGGAACCTGTTCAGAAAAAAGAAAACAGGTTTATAAATGAGAACTCGCTGTCACTCGGAAGGGGCCTGTTATAATTTTCTGATCGTGACTCTGAACCCTGAGGGGAACTTGTTTTTCTATAACAAACTAGATAAAACATGAAAGCCCTGCATTGGGAAATAACTTAATTTTTGATTTAATTACATTCATGTTTAAACTGAGATTTACAGAAACATTTGTACTGAGTAACTGTGTTAACAGTGCTGTTAAAAAGCTCCTTATTAGTTTAAAGTGTTTACAAACAAAATGATATTGCACTTTTGCTCATATCACAGTACATTTCAAATGAAAGAGTGCAAAACTTTTGAATTAATTATTTAATTTTATGTGTAACAATGCAATTAATTGCGATTGATCACAGAATAATCATGTCAGTAATTGTGATAAAAAATGTTAATTGATCCCAGCTTTAATACACACACACACTTGGATCTCCCCTTAATTTGTTTTGCTTTGAATCACCTGCTTGGTCTCTGACCTACTGAGTCGATTAAATGAAAGAAATTGGAATGAAGTTTTACAATAAAAGTGCCTAAAGTTACAAGGAGCCTAGATAAAGGAGTTCCAGCCACTCAGCATTCAGAACCACCAGTATATTGATCACCGTCCCATCATCTGGAACCATCTGCTCCTGGTTCTTCACTGGTTCAGGACCTCAGTTAGATGCTCTTTGTTCTGCTTGAATGATTCATACGTAGGTCACTGTGTGTCTTATCCAACAGAAACATTCCTCTGAAACTGGTCCAGACTGAAAACACTCAAGATCTTTGGAAGTAAAATGTGAAGAAATGAGGGGTGGCTCAGTTCTTTGTACTGCATGAATAAATGAAGTGTTTATTGAGTCTGTTTACTCTGTTATATTGCACTGAATGGACCCGAATTGCATAAGCTGCACTGCGTTCTCCGCAGGCTGGAGGTTCGGCTCGGCGGGAGGCCGGTCTGGACTCTTCCCTGCCGACGTCACGCAGCCCTCTGCACCACCAGACTACCACAGCACCTTCGCCGAGCGCCAGCTCCAGAGGAGGAAGAGCATGAGGGTCTCCGGTGGCTCTTCAGCTCCACCAGGTGGCCGCGGGGCTCCAGTCAGCAGGCCCACGGGCTCCAGGGCCAGCAAGCGCAGCGCGGAGGAGGGCTCGCTCCAGGGCTCCGAGTTAGACCTCCAGCACCAACACATGACAGATTTTGCTATGAAGTACTTCAGAGAAGCTGCTCCAAGGTCAGAACCTGCCTGACAAACCTGTTACAGTTTCACGAACATGCTGGAACGCCTGTATGGATTTGTTAGGCCGTCCGAAGCCAGACTGGACAGCCTGTGTTTTTCTGAACACGCAGCAGTTAATGCATTCTCTGTCTGCTTTGTTCTTCCAGGCCGAATGAGAAGGGCCAGCCCAGTGGAGCAAAAAGCCTTGAAGAGATGGTGCAGCACACGGCAGTAGGAAAAACTTTCTCAGCTCACACTGGCATGAAGTTGTATTAAATTATAATGACGTATCGAGCCTCCATTCACTTTGCTAACTGTGATTTTTGCCTCTCAGGAGCCCATCAAGGAATCTCTCATCCTTTATTCAGACAATGAACTCAGCGTTCTGGGCGCGCAGTGTTTCATGAGTGAGTGAAAATGTCCACACAAATATACTTTTTCATGTTGGCTTCTCAGAATTATTCACACACTTCTAATTACTCTCTCTCTCTTTCTATTTCTCTCTATCTTTCTCTTTCTCTCTCTTTTTTTCCCCTCTCTCCGTCTCTCTTTTTTCGATTTTCTCTCGCCCTTTCGCCCTGTTTCTATTTATCTTTCTCTTTCTCTTTTTGTATATCTTTCTCTCTCTCTCTTTCTTTCTCTTTCTCTTCCTCTCTCTTTCTCTTTCTCTCTCTTTCTTTTTCTCTTTTTCCCTCTTTCTGTCGCTCTTTCTGTCTTTCTCATTCTTTGTCCTTCTCTCTTTTTCTCCATCTCTCTTCCTCTTTCTCTCTCCCTTTCTCTATTAATGTCTGTCTTTCTCTCTCCCTCTCTTCCTCTTTCTATCTCTCTCTTTCTCTCTTCCTGCCACTATTCCTCACTCGCTCTCTTAC
>JBBMFX010488056.1:4033-16937 GCA_037832545.1 Rhabdalestes septentrionalis
TGTGTGATCAGAGAGTGTCCCACTGGTTCCTCCTTGTGTGATCAGAGAGTGTCCCACTGGTTCCTCCTTGTGTGATCAGAGAGTGTCCCACTGGTTCCTCCTTGTGTGATCTGACAAGGTCCTAGTGGCGTTTGCCAAATGCTGTAAATTTAGGTTTTGTGTGATTGATTGTACAGGCATGTTACTTTCTTGGAGGTCTTGATGTTCGAGGACAAGGGCTCCCACTCACTACGAAACCAAACCCCTTAATTTGACCCCCTAAAATTACCTTATTTTCTTAACCTAAATTTCCAGGAAAGTAAGGAAATTTAAGGGGAAAAGTGCACAGATTAAGGCTGATTAAGTGGCAAAACTACTGAATTTTCCCCTTACTTTTTCAAATGTGCCTCCTTAATAACTGAACTTGTTGAATGAATTGTCTTATGTTTAGGATTAAGGGGTTTCCCACTCATCCCTTAAATCCATTTTTAAGGTACAATTAAGCAATCAGTTTACAAATGAATGGCCACTTAATTCAAATTCAGGTGTTTGGCGTATTTTCAGGGGTAAATTAAGGTAGAATTGAGCACATTTTAAGTACATTGTGTTTCAGAGTGACTTGAAGCAGGGCTCCAAGTCAGCCATCTTTATAGTCACGATGGAGGAGAGGGGACCATCTAGGGACAAGCTGTTTCTTGTCTTTGTTTTGTTGAGGCCCACCTCAGAAAACACCTTCTCTGCATCTGCATTGGAATGTGGGAGGATGAGGAACATGGTCTGAATACGTGTGGAATTTGATTCAAGTGAAGCCCCTGAAGTCCAGAAGGGGGCACTGGTTCAGGTGCTGGGCTCCTCCAGACTCAGCCAGGTTGGAGAGGATCTGAACAGGGTGAAACTGGACAGGTCGAGGTAAGATGTTCTGCAGTTCTTCTGTGAGTTCATGCTTTTTAAATTGATTCTCTAATGGTTTAGAGAGAGAGATAAGCTTTAATAGAGCCAAACACAACGCAGAAGACACCTTCACCCAGACTTGTCTGGATATGCGAATGCTAAATCATCGTCTGTGTTTTGTTGGCTAAAATAATGGAAAAAGAGCATTTTAATCATTCAAACTGGTAGCATGCCTGCTACCAGTGTAGTGTTGCTGTGGTCAACCCTTTCAAACATTTATATTAATGTTGATCTTGTTAGACAGTATAAACAAACAAGAACAAGCATAAGTATGAAATGTGCAGGTAAAATGTACGCCAACTCTTTTTACTGATTTACAAAAATGTCTTGAAATGTTGCTCTTCTGAATAAAAAGTTAAAGATTTCTGAATTAAACATGTAAAAGATTTAAATATGTGGTGGCCTAAAGTGCACTACTTACTGCCTTAACACATACTAATGATCCATCAAACTAACCTTTAAAGAATAAAAAATGGTCGGTGCATGATTTCCCTCACCTGAATCTGAGCAAGTGCATTTTCTAGTCCACCAACTGAACTAAAATAACAAAGGTTTAGCTCATCTGGATGGATTCGTATCTAGACCAACCTGGATGTTCAAATCAAGTAGGATTTTATGGTCACTTCAATCATCTAACCCAGTGGTCACTGGTCTTGGTCCTGAAGATCTACCTTCCTGAGTCCAGCTAAGATCTGCCACACCTCTGGCTTATAAAATTCTTAGAAGTGCCTGATTGGCTGCAGCTTTAACATGTTAGATGCAGATTGAGGCTGAACACAGAAAGAATCCTTGGGTTGTACACCGGTGATCTAGTATCCAGAAAGTTGACACAGGGTTTCTTCAGAGCCATGGTGCAGCATAACAACTAAACAACAAGGACATATAGTCAAAAACCAGTGATCAGTAGTGTATAAGGCCAGATATCTGCAGGAGTTCTAATCATAATTAGGATTGTTTTCAACAAAATATTGGTTGATTAAACTTGAAAATGTTGAAGCCTTATTCGAAATGTTAAGTTACTTTCATCTCTGACTACATTTCTGTGCAATGTTTTGCCAGAACAGGGATGAGTTTCACGGAATTAGAGATACTGTTTGTGTTTTTCATTGTTTTTAACATTTAATAGTTTATTAAATATTCATTGCTTAATTTTTCATGGTTTTTTGTTATCCTCCAGAAACAAATGATCTCATGGTGCAAGAAGTCTCCTGATGTACTTTCTTACACAGAATTACAACCAAAACACATCAGAAGATGCCAACAAGGAAAACATGCCAGAATTCTGAAACCAGAAGACATTAAACAGGGGAACGTAGCACCCAGGAGAAATTCCAGCAATCATCTTCAGGAACTCTTCATCAGCACCAGTCAGTCAGAAGAGAGACTGTAAAATTCCTCAGAGTATAAGACAACGTTTTCAGAATTGAATCGTTTCCACACTGCAGACCAGCCTCCGAACACACCGGCGCGTTCACATTTGAGATAAACCCTGTCGCTGCCCCATGTGTGGGAAGACCTTTACAAGACACAATACCCTTCTGCTCCACCGGCGGATTCACATGGGAGAGAAACCACATCGCTGCTCGGAGTGCGGGAAAAGTGTTCGAGAAAGGGTTCACCTCGGAACGCACCAGCGCGTCCACACCGGATAGAAGCCGTACTACTGCTCGGACTGCGGGAGAGGCTTCAGCACGCAGGGCGGTCTCCCCTCCAGGATCTAGAAAGGCTGGTGCCACATTCTGATCTTGTGGATGTTGATGGGTAATTTGGATATTGTCTATATTGCCTCTACTTCAACTCGTCTCTCCTCGAAGAACCTACTGACACTGAAGCATAATGGTCCAGAGTGATCAGAGCCTGGCTTGATGTTTCATCGTTACCTGATAATGTTCTGTTATTCTTCACAATCCGAAATTTATCACAATATTCTCAGCCCGCATGTCATTTGCATAACATTGTCTTATCTCTAAACATATTGCATGTTGTTTCTTGTCCAGTGGATTTAAAACCAAAATAGCGCTAAAGCTGAACACCTTTCCAAAGCAATCATCTGTCGCTGGGTCAGATATTTGACCCATGCACTCGAACGCTTGCTGTGGCGTTTCCTAGTCACAGACCCTGTAGAATCACAAAATCTCAGGTATCACTCCAAGAAACAATGCATTTAGTATGATGCATGATGCAAATTTTTTTCATTTCCACACAAAACGTCTGACTGAAAGCTTTGGATTTTCCATTTATTACTCCTTTACCCAGTCTGTCCTCTTTATAATGACCAGTTAAATTGTTAAGGTCCTTTTTTCCAACAGTTCTCAGTCTACCCATTATAGTTTAGGATTTCCAGGTGTGGCTGGCTGCATGGAATCATATTACTATCATGGCTTAATTAAAAGAAGGAGAAGATGTAAATTGGAAGTCTTTCCACAGAATTCATTTGTAGGTTGGCTTGTAATGTTTAGTATTACAAATTGAAGACAGTCCAGCTTCACATTACAGCTGCAGCAGCTAAATACTGTTCATCTGTGATCAAATATGATGAAGCCCATACATCACTAATGCCTTGCTGAGAGCCCACAAAGCAATATATGTCTTACAAACAGGCCATCACCGTTATTTAATGCCATTCAGCAAACATTCTTTTTTATTTACTGATGACCATGTTTTAAAAGGTAATGGGATTCTAATGTTTTAAAATCCTTGAATTAATACTCATGTGCCAAAGCTGAAGAATCTTACAGAGATGAACTGCACTGCAGATGCACACCATTGCCATTTCCATGATTGCTCTATGGGTAAAAATGTGCATATTGTACTATGGTGTAGCACCACATCAGTTTTTAGGTGCTGTTTATTAAGTGCTAACTTCAAGTATGTGTCTCAGCAGCTTCCCTTCCTGTGGCAGCTGATAAGGTGTCATCAATCTGTAATGAAATGATATATTTTTTACTCAAACAAATGAAAAATATATAATAAAATACTTGCGATTGCATGGGATCTATCACAAACTCCTCCTCAGGACAGGGGGATGGAAGAAGAGTAACGGCAGCAACTGGGTTGGAAGTGACATGTATAGTGTTTAAATGCTGTATTGTCGAGGTCAAAATTAGTGCCTTGGTCTGATTGGACACAATTGGGCAAGCCAAAAGTAGAAAAAAACTGCAACTGTGATTTTTCTTGGTGGCGGCGCCTCTGCATATCTGGTAGCAGCACACATGTAAAAATTGATTACCATTTCTGGTCTTTCGCAAAGGATGAACACAATCCACAATATGTTCAAATGGTTCTCCGACTGCAGGAATCGGCTGTAACGGAGCTGGAGGAATCACCTGGTTTGGTTTCTACACTACCTCATACACATACCACATCTGTTATCCATCCAGGCAAAATAAAAACGTCACTTGGTTTTGTCACACCAAGATGTGGTGAAAGACAGTTATCATGGGCTAAGGCAAGTACACGCAGTCAATACTTTTTCAGGACTATTATCTGGAAGACACTGCTCCATTCTTCCTTGCCTTCAGGGCTAGGACTTATCTTTCTACAAAGAACATCTTCCACAAACACATAAGGACTATTCTTTTTATCTGAGACTGAGTTTGCACACAATCTGCCATCAGATGACCTACCTTATGACAGGAAAAACAAGCTTTGCTCTCACAATGGGCTGGACTGGCAGTTAGTGACACTATTGGCCGTCCACTAGAACTTATCTGGATGCCAACAGAGGAGTCACGCAAGCGCAGCGGTAGAAAAGGCAGGCTTATGCGTCAGGGCAAACTCTTTGGCAAACACTGCCGATTTAGTAACAGGACTAACATTCATTCAAATAATTTACAAG
Source organism: Rhabdalestes septentrionalis (assembly GCA_037832545.1). NCBI lineage: Eukaryota > Metazoa > Chordata > Actinopteri > Characiformes > Alestidae > Rhabdalestes > Rhabdalestes septentrionalis. Next base: position 8,802 of record JBBMFX010488056.1, read on the forward strand.
ATGGTCAGGCAAATATCTCTTATATTCTTCCAACAACACAAGCTCTCTAAGAGAATAAAAATCCATGACTTCACCTGCTGCTACCCACTGATCAAATATCATGCTCTTCTCCTGAGCCAATTCCACAAATGTCTGGGATGACAATTTCCTAAAATCTCTAAATCACTGTCGATATGCTTCTGGCACTAATTTTTAAAATTTCTTCCTTTACCACTTCATAGTCAAGACTATCTTCTGTGGAAAGTGCAGCACGTACTTCCTGAGATTTCCCTGCCATTTTACATTGCGACATTAAAGTCTACATCTATCTGGGCCAACTTAATGATGGCGTGATGCAGAGGCGGAGCCAGACATTGTGAGCATCCGGGGCTTAGCCCAGAGGGGGTCTGGGGGAAAATTTTGGATATTATAGATGCAATTTCCTGCATTCTAGTCCACTTTAGGGTAGACATGGCAAAGTGGATTGAACGTGGATTTTTATGCAAGGCAAGCTGAAAAGTGGGCGAACGCAGCGCTGCGCAGAGGTATTGATCTCTACAATATACTCTTCAGTGTTATGGAGCTACACGCTTTATCCAGGTGCCTTATAGATCAGTGCCCCTGCACAGTGAGGCGTGATGTAAAACTCGCTTGAGAAGCTTCACCAGACTCCACCCTGACTGTTGCAGTGCAGTGGCACTTGGCAGCTTGTCAGACAGCGATCGTGCAACGGGAAAAAGCTTTATCACCATATGAGATCGTTTTAAACGTGTTATCTAAAACATTAATAAAGTTTGAATAAAGTAAAGAACATGTCCAACATATTTTTTTTTTCTTGGATTTTCAAGACGTGCCGCCTGGATCACGTTTTAACGTAAAGTAACCTAACATTTTTATTAGGTAATATAACACTCAAATAAAGTAAAAGGGAGATAATTACATTTGGAAAACAGATTTCTGACATTTAAACAATGTTGGTTATATATTTTGTATGAGGGGAGGAATTATCATAGCAGCAGCTCTTTGCAGTCTAACCTAGCTAGCATAGCATAGCATAGCCGATGTAGCGCTGTACAGTACAGACAAGTTGTGATTAGCATCAAATGTCAAAGTGCGCTAAACTGATGTGTTTATATCACTGACCTGAAACGTCTGACAAGTTACTGGCAGCTGCTTCTGATGTATGGTTAGGGTTAGGGTTAGGGTGGTTCTTTTTTTAAAGAAATGTTTTATGTCCATAGTAATGTTTGAGGCTACTTGAAGACAGAGACGAGTTCTGACAGATGAGTAGAAAGTAGATGTTAACGTTAGTGTTTAGAATATTGAGTAAACAGTATCAGTCGGTGGAATTCTGTTTTTGTAGTTTCAGCCCGTTGAAATAACAGCATTTTAAATATGAGGGAAACGGGGGTTTGTGCTCATTAATGAGTTTTAATGTATTTTATCGGCAGTATATATTGTCAGGGTTGTCTTATATTTTAAAAGCTTAAAAAGATTCAGGGCTTTTGAAGAGAGATTCGGGGCTTCAGTCCCCAAAGCCACCCCCAAGCTCCGCCCCTGGCGTGATGCATTCAAAAGCAGTAAAGTAGGCGTCTACTTCAGAGAGACGCCTCCACATTACCTCCACAAGCACAACTTCTAAAAAACAGCATTTATAACTGCTTTCCTTTTACTAGACTTAGAAACTGGCACCCCGAAGAGCTTTGTTACCTCTCAAAATATGTAAGGGTGAAAGTGTGTTGGAGAACACAGAATAACCGTGAAGGACACCAACAACAAAGGAGGATCCAACCCAGGTCTTGCAGAATCTTTGCAGCTCCTAATGTAAAGATGGGTTTAATGGTGGGAGGGGCATTATCTTTGTAGACTACAAGGCACCCACATGGATCTCTCTGGATAATCGCGTCTGCCGAATGTTGCAGGCCAGCCCACCATCAATTTGTTGAGCTAAATGTTAACATTAGACTAGACCATTGGTTCACAATAAATGAACATCCTCTCCTCTGAGCAAGGCCAAGACCCCAATTTGTAATTCGTAAAATTTGTCTGAAAGTTAAATCCACAATGAATAACAATGACAAACTAACCTTCTGTGGAATTCGGCAGCTGGACATAAATGAACTGTGGGCTCAGCACCTGTAAGCCTAGAGAGATACCAACACTGTTTGTGGCTTTTTTTGGCCCACTGGAAAATGTGGATGATTATAATGTGGATTATAATGTTGATGAGTCTTTTAAAAGAGACACACAAGAAAAACCTTGATGAAGAATGTTACTTTTATTGAACAGATCAAACCATTAGAACAAACCTATACAGTTATGGGTGTGTCTGTGTGTTTCTCTCCACTCGTGTGTGTAGTATTCGGCTATCTGCAGTGGCTTCATTTACATAAAGAAAAAAGTGAACCAATAAACAAAGCAAACAAAAACCTATTACAGTATCAGTAAAACAGTGGTCATTTTCCACACAGGGGTTCTTGTGTGTTCGTTTGTTAAAACAGGTCCTTTCTGAAACTCGTCAGGATGTCCGGTCCTCCTGGAGGAAGTGCGGGGGCCTTTTTTTGGTCCCAGGTTGATAAATGCTAACCTTGACACTTTGCATCTTTCTGTCGGAAAAGCTGTGAATGTACAGAGAGAACTATTCCTACTACCGAGTCGACCAGGTGCATTTACAGGTACAAAATAAAAGATACAAGTTATAAATACAGTTCAGATTCCAAACTAGAGAGAAATAAAACATCAGCAGGTTTCTAGGACTGCCATGTTAGTGTAAACTTTATGTTAAACATAGTGAAAGAGAGCGAAGCTGGGACTGGACACCTCTGTTGGGAGGTTCTGTTTTGAGCCAGGAGACTGACGCCAGTCTGAGACTCCGGTCTGGTCCACTGTAGGGCTGCACAGTTTATACCATGATATTGCCTTGCAGTGCATTAATGATGTCAGAAGGCTGTTATACATGAAAGAGCCAATGACAGGGTACCAGGAGCATCTTGGCCAATCACAGCCGTGGATGAGCTAGCCTTCTCAAACTAAGGTATTTAATTTAACGTGATTTTAATCCAGTATGAATCTGTTTTTACAGTAACAACTCTGGAGGGATGTAGTTTTTACAGTAATAACTGCGGATTGATCAGGTATGAATCATGAGAGGACCTCCCCTGGGACAAAGGTTTTAATTTCAGGTTGACTTTAGTGTATTTGAGACACAACATTTGGATTTAATCCACACTGTGCAGTCCTGGCATATACTAACCAATCTCCAGACTCCAAATAGAGGCAGTTGTTCGCTCTGGGCTTGGTTTGTTCTCCTTTTATGGCCCCAGCATTGTTTCTCCAGATCGGAGGAGCGGTCCTCCAGCCCCTTGGGACAATACGGTACAAAACGACCGCTGAGTGATAGTGCAAATGAGACAGAGCCTAGGCGTCTGGACCGACACACCAGTGAGAGTTTCCGAAAACACCACACGATAAAACCAAGTGCAGCATTTCACACCCAGCCCTAGTGCCGTGCAGCTGTCACGCCAACGTCAGTGAGATATCAAGAAGAACTTCCAGTACGCAACAGTGAAGAACCCTCAGACGAGAGACAAAGTGGCTGGTGAGAAATGGGCATTCTGGGAAAACTGTGCACATTTTGGTCTTTTTAGTGAGAAACCACCGGAAGTGTGTTTGGGGGAGGGATATGTACAACTGGAATTTTTATACACACCTATATACATGAGCCAAATGAAAGGGAACCTCTCGGAATATGTTGCCTAATATAGGCTTGCACATACGGAACCACACCTGCAGAACCTTGAGTACCGAGACCACTTTGACCTCGCGTCTCATTTCCTGGAAAGGATGGCTGATAAATAACGAGTGTAACAATGATTTTCCTTCATTAAAAAGATGAGAAAAATTATACTACTACTCTTTACTACATAAATTTGGAGGGTTCTGGTTTAAAATCGGCTCTGGGTGAAACTCGAGTGGGTCCTGGGGTAGTTTCTCTTTGACAGGTGTTAAATCTATCCCAATTGGCTATTCTGGTGTTTTCCCACTTCCCATGAGGGAAAATTAATGGGACCAAATTTCCCAGAGTCTCCTAATTAAACACTTCCAACCTTAGAGAAGTCTCTAAACTTTCACCTGGACCTGGATCTCCATCTGTTCTACACTGGGAGTTAGTAGGAGCCAATTACACCAGTGAGACCCTGCAGGAGACGATTAGCCAACTAAGTGGGGTAATTATCTAATGAAGGGGGTGATTAGCTAATGAAGGGGATGATTATGATAGTTATAAAACATGTCCACAATCACCATCTGCTTTTAGTTTCCTAGAAATAATGTCCACAATCATGTGACCACACAAACATGGAAAACATGTAAAAAAACACAACCAGGCGTTTTTCCACTGTCTGGATGTTCTATGACTGAGGAGATCGTTCAGGCGTCTCCTCGGCACCCTAATCCAGTTCCATCAGAGCTTTCCCAGCGTCACCCGCTGAACATTAACAGACAACAAAACACACAAAACTCTGGACTTATCACAGACGAAAACGTTCCCTGTTGACTCCTTGTAGAAGATTTGGGGGTTTATTGCATCAGAAGCTGAGAGGATGATGGCTAATGGAGTATAAATACGTTTCAGGATTAAAAACAACACAATAAGGGAAAAAAAGTTTTAAAAAAGACACAGAAAGAGAGATGCGACACATGGATGAACGTCTTGTAGTTGTTGTTTCCCTTTGGCTGTATCTATCAAACATTGCTACCCCTGAATCAAAGCGAGCCTCCCACTGGTCACGGAAGAACACACACGTCACACGTCTCACCTTCACTGCATTCAAACAACCCCCCAAACCCCCCCCCACCCCCCTGGAAAAATACCATCCGAATGGGGGAACACTCTAAAACCACAAACACAACACCAACAATCAGGCCTGAGAAAAAGAGAAAGAAAGAGAGGAACAGAAACAGAGAGAAACACAGGTCGAAGTGAAAAGTCCCTGGCCACAGTTACCACCACACAGTAATAACAGCATGTAAAAAATGTGATCTCTCCATTCTGTGATAGAGTCTCTGGGGCAGCCAATCAGAGCATACGCGAGGAAGGGCGTGGTCCCCGATCTTCTGTGAAAGTGTAAGTGCTGAGGCAGGTAGGGGCGCTCCCCTGGTCCCAAAGAAAGAACGGCAGAGGAAAAGGAGGAGGAGAACCGGCTGCCCTCACAGGCGAAGTGTGTGTTCATGTGTGTTTTACAGTCTCACACGGCTCCCTACTACCAGTGACCCCCTGGATTCTGCGACCTAACTGGCCACTCTTTTAGAAACTCCTACCACCCTCTGGCCACTTTATTAGAAACACCAAAAACTTACTGGCCACTTTATAGGAAACACCATCCACTCACTGGCCACTTCATTACAAACACCTACCACTTACTGGCCACTTTTTAGAAGCCCCTACATTTCACTTGCCACTTTATTAGAAACACTAGGTGTTAGTAACTAGTTAGAATAACCAACCACTATTGGTCACTTTATTAGAAACCGCTCCCTTATAGCTCCACTATACTGGTGTGGTCCAGACTGGCTGGTTTCTGACCACAGAGCTGCAGGTGTCCCGCTGTTGTTTTGAGCTGGACTGTTCTCAACATATCACAGGGTCAGTGTTAAGGTGGTCCACCCCCAAGAGGGTCCCTGTGGTCAGAAACGTGAGGGTCTAGAGCAGTGAACACAAACTTTGCACCACCAGATAGTCCACAGTCTGAAACTGTCCACCTCCAGTACTGTCCAGCAGTTTGGAATCACTTCTTCCATTAATTCCATTAATCTGATGCTCACACTAATAAAATGGTAGTGCTTGATGGGAAACAAGCGCTGTAGATGATTCCAAAGAGTATGCTGGCCAAATTACTGGAAACACCTACCATTTACGGGCCACTTTATTGGAAACACTGACCACTCACTGGTCACTTTACTGGAAACATCTACCAATTATGGGCCACCTTAATTGGAAACATCAACCTTTCACTAATGAGTAAAAACACTCCTGTCCACTTCTATGCTCAATTTTTCTTACTGTACTGAATTTAACGTACTGAGTTTTATATATAAAATGTAAAACTCTGCAAATAAATAGAAATTATTAAGAACAATCAACTAAATTTTACCTTGGACAATCAATTCTGTTTTACTACTACTCCTGTATTACTGTGATACTATTCATGGTTTATTACTCAATAACAATTTCCTTTTGTAAGTGTGATTTGAATGACGTGGGATTTGAAGACTTGGTTATGTTTTGGTGCGTTGTTTAATCATTTTGATCGTATATGTTATTATTAAACAGCAATTATTAATCTCAGTGATTCCAAACTGTTGAATGGTACCTATAAAGTAGGCTAGAGCTTATTAAGTGGGTAATAAAGCTGCCGCATCGCCCTGTAGCGAGACATCTGAGCTGGGGGGTCTGAGGTGGGGGGTATATGTTACACAGAGTTTGTGGTTGTGTGTAGTTCAGTGCAGTTGTGGGCAGAGAAGAGATAGAGAGATAGAGAGGCAGAGAGAGGCAGAGATAGAGGGAGAGGGTGCTGAGTGATGCTGTGGTATTTTTAACGGGTTCAGGTGTGTCTCCGCTCTTTCTTTCTCTCGTCCGGGCGTGTTAAGGGTCACTGGTGGACAGAACTGAAAGGCATTTGTCCATTTTGCTGGCGGCTGCTGCCCCCTGCTGGCCATCAGCTGCTCAGGTAGCTATGAAGCTCCCTCGAAGTGATGCTGAGCACTACCCCCGAGTGGTTGCCTGCCAACACAAACAAAAAGGGACATGAGCTCCGTTCCATCACAAAACATCACCTTCAGCTTTATAGACCTGCCACCACACCTGAGGCAGATAAAGATCAAGGTTTTAATATGAAAAGCTTTAAAGAGTCTAAAGACATGAGCAGGGGATTTGAAGGACTGACTCAGGGGTTAAAGTCAAAAATCCTGAGCCTGAACTTTTTCGGGGGGACTTTTTTATTTAAAGGACTTACTTCAAATATTGACAATAATAACAAAAATAAAGTAAAAAGAGCTTAAAGTGCTTAAAAAACTGCTCAACAAAAGCAGGTGCTTAAAGTGGTTAAATCACAAGAGCTCAAAGTGCTGAAGAACTGAACTACTAAACTGAAGATCAGAAGTGAAATCAAGGCCATTTTTTTTCTTTTTTTCTGGGCTGTAAGCAACAAATCCTGTTCTGTTATAAATGTGCACAAACGTATTTTTAAATCGCAGACACGGTCAGTCATAGACGACGGTGTGTCCGCTGTAACAGTTGCTCTTGGCAACGTGGTGGTAAGTCTGAGTGTCCGGGTGCTTTCATACATGTGGTTCGGTTCATTTGGTCCGGAACAAGGGCAACAAATGACACATCGTAGAATTTGTAGAATTGAGCACCAAGTGGTCCGGACCATTTGAAACGAACCATAATGCGTCACGTGACAACATACACATCACTCGTTGGCCAGATTTGCCACCAAACATATTTCCTAAACTGCTTTTCGATTGGTCAGAATGAATGTGTGGGTCTCCCACACTCGGAAACTGCTGCAGTTTCTTTGCCTTAACCTGCACTGTCCTACTGAACTATTAAACCCCCTTTCCCCGAGCTGTTCGCTAAATAAGCCAAATATTGCTGTTAGGACCTAATATGGTCATCGGATCATATTTGGATGAGGCTCCGCCCCTCCTCACAGCTCCGGGTCTCTCTCAGTTTCTTGCAACTGCTAAAAGGCGCCATCTCTACTTTCTTCAATCCACACCCGGCGACATTTATTTTTGAGTCCTTTATCTATTGCTTCAGGCTTCAGAAACTTGTGCACTCTAACGTGACATTGACGGATGTGTGTCAGTCATACCGTGTTGGAAAGACCCGCCCTTCTCTGCTTCTGATAGGCTTGTAACGTTAGTAAGAGCTGCGTTCCTCTCATATGATTGGAAGGGGAAATAAATTGGCTCGAAAATATTAAACCGCACGCGCAGGCTCTGAAATATAATAATTTTTTTCCCTTTCAGCCGCACGCCGGAGACCCGCACGGTGCCGGAATACTTTAAGCCCTGCATAAGGAGCCTAGATAAAGGAGTTCCAGCCACTCAGCATTCAGCACCACCAGTATACTGATCACCGCCCCATCATCT
>JBBMFX010488708.1:0-16933 GCA_037832545.1 Rhabdalestes septentrionalis
CTATTGGACATTTCTCAACTTGCCATTTATTGAATAATGGCTTAAATATAAACTTAAATAACCAAAAAACCCTTAACAATAACAATACAATTAAACAATAGTTTAAACTTGTAAACAATAAACACAGCAGCATCAAAATATTTTAGTGCAATTCTTGAGGTAAGGAACATTTTTAACTATGCACATTCCTTTTTGTATTATGTTCAATTTTCTTCTCCCACCCAGTACTCCCAGTTTAAGAGCTACAGGTGGTCGTGCAGGAAACACAAACGTTCTGCATTTTCTCCTGTGAGCCGACTCCACTTCTCGTCATAGATCATTCCAATCTCACCAAATACTCTCTCACTGGGAACAGAGGCTGGGGTCCAGCACAAGCAGCATGGCCCACGTGTTCCACAACAACAATAATACTGGGCTGCCCGCAGAAGTGCCTGTCTGTAAATTGGCGTAGTGCACTTGGATATCAGCAGATGCTGATACATTAAAAAATGCCAAATATCGGCCCGATATATCGGTCGACCTCTAACCACCACCACTATCATCACACCACTACAACTACCCTCACACCATTGCCACAACCACTACCATCACACCACTACAACTACCCTCACACCATTGCCACTGCCACCTCCAGTTAAAAAAATCACTATTACCACTGCTACCACCACTAGCACCTCCACCTCCACTTCTGCAGCCATCGCCACCAGCACCATTACTACTACCACCACCACTACCATCACACCATTACCACCTCCACTTCCACAACCACTATTACACAATCACTACCACCAGCACCATTAGTGCCTTCTACTACTACTATCACTACCTCCACAACAAGCAGTGCATTTACATATATTCTGTATATGGCAGTTTAGATGCTAGTGTTTTTGAAACCGATGGGATTTACATATGTGATTTAAAGGTGCAAAGAGGAAATTACATAGAAAATATTAAATATGGGCCCTTTTAAATCATGCAGCGGTTTCCCCCCCTTTAAGTAACAGAGAAGAAATGCATCAAACATTAATTGCACATCAGTGTAAGTTGATCAGTTGATTAGTTAATTTATTTATTACTAATTTTTATTTATTACTACAGTAAGTCAGACACATAATTCTTTTTTTTAAAAACTTTTTCGAGGTCACCTTTGACAATGCAGAGCTTGAGGCCCATTCAGCCACCACTGCGGAGATTAAAGAGTGCTGCAAAGACATCAAAGTTCTAGGACGAAAAGAGCTTCGGTGAGTCTGAAGGCTACAAGCTGTTTATCTGTTTTCAGGTTAAACAGAACACATGCAGTCAGTTATTTATTTATTTATTTATTTTTTGTTTGTTTGTTTGTAAATCAGTCTGTTGCTGTCATGGAGATCCAAGCTGAGGAGATTTGTGGCCAAAAAGCTGAAAGAAGAAGCCAAGCAGCTGGACCAAGAGATCAGGTACTGCATAAATTCACAACTACAACCCGAAGCGATACAACTACCAAACTGTTGCTAAGTATTTTCTGTATTCTGTCCTTTTGGCCCAGCCTTTCCTCAAGTGAAGAGGAAAGTGATACAGAGAAGGAAACTAAGAAGAAAAAGGCAGAAAAGAAAGACGAGGAGGGGGAGGAGAAGGCAGAAGAGAATGAAGAAGAGGAGATGGAGAATAAATTGGCTGAACTGAAAGCCGAAGAGATTGCAGAGTTAAAACGGTAGGTTTTCTGCTCAGTGAGAGTGACTGGATACAGATAGAGGCCAGACTAACACACACACACACACACACACACACACACACACACACACACACACACACAGAGTGACCTTTGTACATTTTGTGTCAGTTAAGATTTAATAGTTCTAATGCATTTACCCAAACTATTGACCTTTTTGACCTAGATTTGAATGCAGAAGCTCTCTTTCTCTCTCTGGCTCTGGCCCTGTCTATGACTTTTGCACAAAGAGGTGGCATCTAAACATTGTCTTGTTGAGACAGAGCACCCTTACACTGTCACTCATCACAAAAATTCCAAACTTTGACACCTGCTCACACACAGTCCAAGTGATGGCTTTTCATTAAACAGTACAGTAATAAAGACTATATAAATGCATGTGGGCTTTATGTGTTCAGTCACCCCCATTTCAGGATTATTACGGATTATTTTTGTCCTTGCAGTAAAAAGAAGAAGCTGCTCAAAGAGCGGCGTAAACAAAGAGAGCGAGTGGAGCTGAAGATGGACCTTCCTGGAGTCTCCATCGCTGATGCTGAAGATTCCAGCATGTTCTCTCTCAGCACCATCAAAAAAGCCAAGGTACTATTTCTGCATGGACACCTTTTAAAATTACCCTGCAAAAAAATCACACCGAATTTAAAGGCTGAATGTTAAAGGTGAAGGTATGAAAGTCAAATAAAATAACATTGAATGTACTTGTTTTCCCCAATTTATATCACTCAAAGTCTATGTTAGGCCACTATTCATTTTTTACCTTTCAAGTAAATGAGCTGGGGCTTGAGCTTTAATTGTATAACATCTCAGGCTTTTACACACAACTGTCATAAGTAATTCTCCCCACCAATTTAATTAGCTATTTAACCCTAGTGGTTTGGGCGTTCGACCTGCAATCGGGAAGTCAAGGGTTTGATTTACAAGACTGATCATGTTCAGGGACTGGATTGGAAAGGAGAATCTTTGAAAGTCCTTAAGGAAACCTAGAGAACTGTTCATCAAGAACACAAAATGTAACAGTCTGGATTTCTGGAAAAGAAATATGAAGATATGAGGGGGGACTCAAGACTTTTGCACAGTGCTGTACATTGACCATAGAATATAACTTTTTTTAAAAAATATTCTGCATATGCCCTGTTTTATGTAATAGTAAGTACGTACTGACTAATCCCCATACAGTAAAACTGTTGTTCAACCCTTGCTGATTTCTTGAATCCCCCAGAGGTTCTTTAAACCTCTGCTCTGTTTCAGACAGGTTCTCCTAATGTATTCAGCAGATCTAGTAAAGTTTTTTACACTTCTAACAAGATTGTCTTAAAATGATGGTTCTTAACTCTTCCTTGTCTGTATATTTTGTTGTTTTTGGCAGTTTAGTATAATTTACTTCCCTACACTTTGCATTTCAGTATGACTGTATGTTAATTCCCTGTGGTTACATTAATGCCCAGTTGAATTGCAAGGAGAGAGGAATGCGTAAATCATCTCCCTTGTTTGTATTTATCCTGCAGGGTTTGAAGGAGCTTAGTGTGGGTGACATGAAAGGAGCAGATGCACTGCTTGACGAGGAAGGAGAGGAAGACGTCCACATTTCAGACTCTGAGACCGACCTCGTTTCCCTGGCCTCAGATCTGGATGAGGAGGATCTGCAAGAAATTGAGGAGAATGAGAAACAGATGGGAAGGAAACTCCCCAAGAAAAAGTGTGTAACACACAGTGGCCTGACTCTTTTATTTAATGCTGCGTTTCTCAAACTTCTTTGTCCTGGGGCCCAGTCACGTCAGGCTTTAGGGCTGCATGGCCCTCAACCCTGCCACGTCCAAATACTCACATAAAAACTACAATCTATTTAACACATCATAATCTATTGTTTCGCTATTACATTTGTTCTGTTTACGTTCTGTTGTAGCAATGTCCAGTATCTTATATTTGTCTATATAAGAACAATATTAAATAAGACCAAAATTGAACATGATTGCCAAATGACCTGTAATTATACAGATGTGTAATAATTAGGAGATATATATGTATATGTATATACAATGATAAAGCTCACTCTCCCAAACACTCCCAAACTGTTAATCAAGGGTTTGGAGTGAATGAAACTGAGGAATAAACTCTGATTTAACGCTGCTAGAATGCTGAAATGGGGTGGAGCAGACCTGATCAGACTGGGGTTGAAGCAAGACTCCACGGGTGGACAGGAACCCTGTCACATGGCCCATAGTTTCAGAAACCAGGACTTAATGCACCTCTTTTATTTATTTCTTCATAACACTTGCTGGTTTCTTTTTTTTTTTTAGCATTCCTCCTGGTATAGAACTTGTTTTGAGGCCATATTGTTGTACCTGATACATCACCACTCTGAATACATGACCATTTCTTCTAGAGTTTCCTTCGCTGCTGAAGAGGAGGGTGAACAGGGGGAGGAGAACCAGCTGCTGGTGGATCTGGAGGGTAAAGATGAGAAGAAAGAACAAGAGGCCAGCATGTGGTTTAGCAAGGTGAGTGAAACTGTCCAACCAACTCTTTCTGCTATGACAACATTCAGGCTTCTTCACATTCAGCTATACTACCAGACTACAGGCAGTTTTTTATAGTTTTATTAAAAAAAAAAAACCAGTTGTATAAATTGCATTATTTGGTTGCAAACAACATGGACAAGTTTGTCTTTTCCTGTTTGAGAGGTGCTGTAAATCATGCATCACCAAATGGCGGACCGCGGTCCGGATCCAGACTGAGTGATTGCTCTGTCCGGACCTGTGACCAGTCTGGTAAATTCACGAGATTAAGTCACTTTCATGGAGTGTTATGTTGGACGGTCGTGGCTATTAACAGCAGGCAAGACAATAGCTTCACTCGCTAGTTTACTAGTGATGGAAAGCTCGGCTTATATCAGAGAGCCTTCTCTTCTGGCACGGCTCCCAAAGACTAGCAGGTTATTTCGGCTCCCAAATGGCTCTTACTTTATTAGATTCTGTAGTTGTGTTCCGCAGGTCGGCTTTTGAGGCACCGCCTCGAACCAACCCGTCAGGAGATCTAAACATCCAAAACAAAACAAGACATGCTTGTTCTGTGCTAATGATTTTGACCCTTCCATTTGTCCCAGGGCATCTTTTCTGAGCTGGACCTGGATGAAGATAGAGATGCAATGAAGGAACTCACACAGACCCGAGTGCTCCACAGCAAGCGGGCTACAGGTATACATTTGCCACACACCCATGCACACCCCACTGAACTGAAATTCCTCACATCATTTATTTACACACTGAACCGCAGCTGTTAATGTAAATACCTGTTGTTTATTGTTTACTGTATTCTGTGCTGTTGCTGCCCTTTTATGCAGATATTTATCGCTGTCTACCTCTATTCCTCATTTTTCCGCACCTAACCACTCCACTGCTAGAATTCAGTATCTGTCAAAATACTGTTTATTCAAATGTTGACTGTACTCATGGTTTTGTTGCACTCTCCTGTATTTATGTCCTGTCTGCACCTGTGGTGTCATGGTTAGGGTTGCAGGGATGAACCTATTTAGCTATTAACCACGGTGTGAAACATTGCAGTTATTCCACTGTTAAGTCTTCCCAACGAATCACATCTGTGCTGCCTATAGATGTAATGGCGGTGAGAAAATAATTAAACTGACAGATTCTTTGCTCAGTTCAAAGATTTTATTTTCTTAAGAAGGAGAGAGTTAAGGAGCTTTCAGACAGAACGCGGCATGCGCTGCGCTTTAATTCCTATGGCTTGCAAGGCGCAAGAGTGGTGTCCTGTTGCGCCGAGTGAGGCGCAAAAGTGGCACAATGTGGCACCGCACGCCCCCTCTTGTCGGGTTTGACATTTGTTGAACTTTGACCTCGACGTGATGCACTTTTGCGCGACCAATAGAATCAAAGCGGACTAGTGTTCGGTCTGCCCCATCAGAACACATACACAATGCGGGTATGGAGATAATGTGCATCAGCAACAACATTTATTATTATTGCTGTTATTATTAAAATGTGATGCAGCAGAAAATCTATGTTGAATTCTTCTTATGAAGTGATTTTTACCAGCTAAATTGATATCAAAATGAGATTACAGACAGTAGGGATTAACTTTCTTTAACTATTAATGTAAAATATATTCTTCTTGACCTGCCCTTCATATGAGTGAAAATCTTGAAAATCTCACGTCCTCACAGGCTTTCTTCTTCGTGCTAACAGAGATAGTGCTAACAGAGCTAGTGCTAACAGAGTGGTGAGCGCCAGCTGGCACAACAACAGAACAGGATAGTTTAGAAAACCACACCCAATTTTTTGGTCTGAGCCCCACGGCAATCGTGGCGCATTGAGCAAAACTCACTGATTTCTGAGAGAAAGCGCAGCGCTTGCCACGTTCGGTCTGAAATCCACATTATTCATCCTGGATTTGGAAGTTCTTGGACCTTCGCAGATGTCTTATACAGTTCAGAAGAGCATTCTCCTCATCCCTTGTGTGCAGAAACCATGTCGCCTCCCCTGAAGAGGTTTCAGCCGGAACCTATGTTGTGGCTTTTCAAAATGATGCTTATCTGGAATTCTTTAGCTCGAAACATAGGGTTTGCATAAATAACCACCTTGATTTAATCATGTCACTGTGCCCTGGTGCCTCAGGCCTGGCTTCACAACCCTGATCATTAGTCAGCAGAATCACATTAATATGGTATTTAGAGAACGAATCATCAAGTCATGTAGGTCAGAGTTAAAAAAAAAATACATACAGACTGAAAATGTAAGAAATGTGTAGTTCATCAAAGGAGCTGGATATGTTTAGAGCATGCTTACTTGAATTAATGTTCAAAGTCTACTTAAAGTCCCTGAGTGTGTTAGAATACAGCTTTAAATATCTGTTAAAAGTAAAAGAAACTCAAGATTAATTGAATTACTTTTTTTTTTTTGCTGCAGTGTATTGTAAAGGCAGCAATGACCTCTGTGCAGCTTAAATACAGTTACAGATATAACTTTTATTTTACAAATGAATTTTTCTAACATTATCTCTGAAAAGCAGCAATAAATAGCTTCTGACATTCAAAACCTTTATGGAGTGTGTGTATGTGATTTTTATCTGGAATGTGTGTGTGTGATTGTATATGTTAAGACACCTGTGAAGTAAATTCACGCAAAATAACTGTGGTAATCTTGAAAATTTTATTATTTCTCAGACTAATCATACCACCAAAATTTCTAATCATTGTAACCCTCCTTGTGGGGTTTCTGTGTTGCTTCATTGTCCTGGAGGAATGTGGTTCCATTTCACTGTGTGAACATGGCTGAGATGACAAGGGAGCTCCTTGACTTGACCTGGAAGAATATGGTTTACTCAGAGTTTTCCCTATCACATAAAGGTCTGAAGATGAAGGCTGAGGAAGAATCCAGAGATGCAGAGGAAGAGGTGGAAGCCACTCCTTCACAGAAAGCAGAAGAGAAAGCAGGAGAGGAAGCAGGAGAGGAAGATGACAGTAATGAGGACTCTGATGAGGACAGCAGTGATGATGAGAGGTAATGTTGTAGATGGTAAGCTACTTTACTCTTGCCACACAGCCATGTATGTGGTAAATTACTTTAGTACAGAATGATTGCTTAGTTCTGGTTAAAAAACTAAAGAGGGAAACACACAACAGAAAACACAAATTCGAGAATATGTATAGTTCACGTATACAGTACTGTATATGTGATTCATACACTTGGGGGCCGGTCTCCAGTTATGTTGGAGGCTTTAGTGATGATCTGCACAAGTTTCCTTTTTTAGTTCCTTTTGTTGACTGTTAAAAAACAAAAAAAATATTTTTACTTATGCTTCTTTAATTTGTGAACAGAGAGATTGCACAGATGAAGAACACCTCAGGATCCGGTGAACTACCTGCCGATGATAGCGACTTTCAAGTAGTTCCTGTCGAGAGCACAAGTAGGTAGTTTTTGGGACGGTTCTGTTGAGGAGGAATCATCTGTAGCCATAATAAATGTGTACTTCAGATGTTTCCCCCACCATTAAATAGGCCAAGCTGTTTGTCTGAACTCATATCCTGCCTGGCTTAGATGAGATCCAGATATTAGGATGTAACTCCTTGCATTCTGTTTTAATTTGACATCCTAATTTCTAAATTCAATAACCAATCTACAGAACTGTGCTGATGTCATGAGTCACCCCATATTTGTTATATTTTTAATCAATCAATCTTCAGCATATTGCGTACAATTATTGAAAGAAATTGGTATAAAAATTTTACTGCAACAGGCTGCAAAGTGACTAAAGACACGAGGAGCCTAGATAATGGAGCTCAAACCACTCAGCATTCAGCACCACCAGTATACTGATCACCACCCCATCATCTGGAATCATCTGCTCCGGTTTCTTCACTGGTTCAGGACTTCAGTTAGCTGCTCTTTGTTCTGCTTGAATGATTCATGTGTAGGCCACTGTGTGTCTTAACCAACAAACATATTCCCATGAAACCAGTCCGGTTTAGGGACTGGACTGGAAAGAAAAGTCTTTGTAAATCCTTCAGGAAGCCTGGAGAACTGTTCCGCATGACCACATTAAAAGTATAAGACAGTCTGGAACTTTGGAGGCAAAAGATTAGGAAATGAGGGGTGATTCCACCGTACTGTATTTTCAGATATGAAGAAATATCAGAATCGGAAATCTTTCTTGATCCCAGAGGTCATTGCTATGTAATGACTATGAAGATACACAGAGACAAAAACAATTTAAAGTGATTTGATGCTAAAGATTTGATGCTCATGCAGTGTTTTCACTCTGGAAATTTCATTCAAGAAATGACTAGAGCTCCTCTTTCGGAAGATTTTAAAATGATCGAGTTCCTCCGGCCTTCTTTAATGTATTTACTACATTTAAAATAATTCTATGTGATGGAATTTCCATGGATCATATATCAACATGACTAGCTACCACCCAACCTGTTTTATAATCTCATAAATGTCTTATCAGCCCATGACTACAGGCTAGCATCTACAGTATCCAAAACATTGGAACCGGTTGAGTATCAATTAATTGTATTAATGTTTTTTCTGCAGGTAAACGGGCTCGAATTCTAGATGCTGAAGGCCTGGCTCTTGGAGCTTACATAGCCACATCCAAAAAGAGGCGCAGGGACCTTGTAGACAACTCATTCCACAGGTGAGTAATCATGAAATTATGAGAATTGTGTTTATTGACCAAGCTTGTGAGTGAGCACATACAAGTAATTTGATTCCGGACAATGGTGTCTCTCAGACACAACTGTAAATAAACAACTATCTGTAAATACACAATGAACTATATACTAAACAATAAAATTCATGTTGGGCAACAATCAGAATGATTAGATCACGAATAATCGCATGGTTTTCTGTGATTAATCACAATTAAATAGTCAAATCAAAAGTAGTGTATTGTGCAATTTTCAAATAAAATTACTGCCAAATGAACAAAAGGGCAATAACATTTGGTTTACAAACACTTTAAAGTAATAAGCAGCTTTATAACAGCAGCGTTCCCTTTAACACACAGTTCAAATATTTATGTAAATTCCAACTTAAACATGAATGTAATCAAATCCAATATTAAACCAAAGCTATTTGCCACTGCAGGACATTCACCCCTTCAGAGTCCAGAGCATTATCGCAGCTTAAGTATTAAAATTAATTATCAGCTTAAATTCTACATGGTGCTGGAATGCCAAAGAAAGCTCATTGTGAAATCTTTAGCCTTGACTTTGAGATGCTCTGTGTATTTTTCGTTGTTTTTTTGTGTTACTGGCAGTTTAGCAATATTAACATCTTTCTCTTATGGATCGGTGTTGAAGGTCCTCATCAACTCTTGCACTACCACAGTGTCCGCATGTTAATGTAAGACGAAGGCTGCTGCAGCACTGTAAAAAAAAAAGTGCTCTGTTCTATAGTGTTTAAAAGACGACACATATATATATATATATATATATTTTAATCCACAGATATTCAGACTTTCCAGCTTGTTCACCATCACCATGTGTGCAACTGCAAACCTTTACTCACTTTCACTTTATTCACTCTCAACACTGTGGCTCATATTTATGGTTTTCTTCCAGGTTTGCCAATTCGGAGGACATGAGTGAAATCCCAGTGTGGTTTGTGGATGATGAGAAGAAGCACAGGAAAAAGCCCGTCCCCGTCACCCGGGAGATGGTGGAGGAGTATAAAGAGAAGTGGAGAGAAATTAATGCACGTCCCATCAAGAGACTCGCAGAGGCCAAAGCGCGCAAGAAGAGGAGGGTGAGAGAAACGGGAGAGAGAGAATTTAAAAAAAAAAGAAACGGGAGAGAGGAACAAAGAGGAAATGCTGATGTCTGCTGATCAGACTGATAAGATCTTGTCTGTGTTATGCTCTAGATGCTGAAGAAGATGGAGCAAGCCAAGAAAAAGGCTGAAGCAGTTGTGAACACAGTGGACATCTCTGAGAGAGAAAAGATGGCACAGCTGAAAAGGTCAGACTTTACGTCAACTGCGACCCTCACCCACACACTCTGCTGCTTTCCCAGCAAGAACGTTATTCACTGCTGTGTTTTCATTAGTCAGGTCCTCTTTGTTATTCCTCTAGGTTTTGCTTTTTTTTTTTTTCAAATTTATGCCATTTTTGCCTTCCAGTGTTGGCCAGAGAATGAAGGGTTTTTTGGCGTATCCTCCCGATACAGTATTATTTTGGTGGTGATTCGATATATATTGCCATTGTTTAAGTGTTGTGACTATAAATGTCCCAATTTTTTGTTTAAAACTAATTTAAGAGTTGTCATACGGCTAAAACGTTATTTATTAGTTGCACAGAATAGTAGAACTTGAGTAAACGTAGCACGCTCCAGATCATTTTTTGTGCTCAGGAACCAGCAGCATTCTAAAAATGCAAAATATTAGAAGTTCTGTTCTTTGTCCTTGTGTTCCCATCTGCTGTTATTTGCAAGTTTTTGTTTTTGCATCCTTGAACAAAGTGCCTTGCTTTGTGGTAGCGTTCATGACAGTTGGCAGATGCTGTTGAGCAACTTACAGAAGTGCTTTGTTGTCTGTTTGGAAAGCTTATCAGCAATGCTAAATTAGCATCAAGTTACAAGAGCAGTCAGTGCAGATATGTAAATACAAACATATACAGATCTGTGTTGTGTTTTAGTGTATGATTATTCTTTTTTTACTGCTTATTCAAATAATGAGTCTACAGTACTGTGCAAAACCCTTGAGCCCTCATTTCTTCACATTTTGCTCCCAGAGATCCAGACTTTGTTGTATTGTAATGTGGTCTTGAGGAACAGTTCTCCAGGCTTCCTGGAGGATTTTAGAAGATTCTCATTTCCAGTCCCGTCCCTGAACCGGACCAGTTTCAGAGGAATGTTTTTGTTGGTTAAGACACACAATGACCAACGTATGAAACATTCAATCAGAAAAAACAGCATCTAACTGTCGTCCTGAACGGGTGAAGGACCAGGACCAAATGATTCCAGGTGATCAGGCAGTGATCAATATACTGGTGGTGCTGAATGCTTGGAATTCCTTGAACTATGTGTTCCAACGACTCAGCATTCAGCATCACCTGTATACTTTAATCTTAAAATGCTTTGCAGCCTGTCAGTAAAACATGAATCCTTAAAACAGTAAAATCTCCTTGTTATGACAAAGATAACGAAAAATCAGATTTTTGCAAGGTGATACAAAGCAAACTATGAAGAAAGGAGAGGGCTCTGGACTTTTGCACAGAACTGTAAAGTTAAGACAGGTGCTTCGTGGATTGTGTACTGACGTCATGAACTTGTTTTCTTTCCAGCATCTACAAGAAGGCTGGCGTGGGCAAGGAGAAGTGGGACATCACATACGTAGTGGCCAAGAAGGGGGCCGGCCGTAAAATTCGACGCCCTTCAGGGGTAAAGGGCGTGTTCCGTGTGGTGGATGGCAGGATGAAGAAGGACTTGCGTGGCAAGCAGAGGAAGGAGCAGAAAGATAAGGGCAAAGGGGCCAGGAAAGGTGGCAAAAGTGGAAAGGGTGGAAAGAGTGGAAAGGGTGGCAAAGGGGCGAAGATGGGTAAAGGACGCCCTAACCGGAAGTGAAAAGCTTCTGCAACGACACTCAGCTTGAACTGCTAATGAGGCCACATGGACTACAGCCCACTTCTTCATGTTGGGTGCCATTATTTAACCACGGGCCTGTTTCTGGAAATGTCTTCAGCATGGACCATACGATATGATGTCTGTGGTCACTGTGGGAGTGACCGTTGCTGGCGCTGATCTGACATCAGTTCTAGACTTTTCTAATAATTATCAAGAGTTTTTTTCCAGTCCTCATCCTGAAATACTGACTCCGTATCAAATGGATGTTTTTTTAAAGCTGGGGCCTGCTTAGGGAAACTCTGTGAGGCTGATGAACTGATCATGTGTCTTTTTAAAAGTGCAGCATCTTTGGGTAGAAGTGACTACCTACTTGCATCATTTTTTAGTTTCATCATAATTATAAACTGTACAGCAGAGAAGGATGTCCTGGACTTTCCTCTTCCTTATTCCTCTACCTTTGATTATTGTATGATGTCCAGAAGTGTAATGTTGGATTGTTGAGACACTTGAACTGTGCATTCCCCCAGTTTTTCATGTTTTCAGTTCAATAAAAAAGAAATTGTCATTTCACCTCCGATGTTTGTGTTGAGTTGGGACTGATCATTCCAAAGCAAAAGGTAGGGGTTTCAGTGACTATTCAATGCAGTAGATTCGAATAATGTGGCCAGTGGAAGTGCGTAATAGGTGTATGAGGTAGGTGTTTCTAATAAAATAACTTTGGGGGTAAGGTGCTTCAAATACAGCGGCCAGTCAGTGGATGTATACGGGAGTGGTTTATAATAAAGTGTGCATTATGGTATTTGTTTACCTTTGACTTGACCTTTTAAAATTGCGCATTACTCAGAGATTTCTTTTGCTGGCAGTCCAAGACCTGCGGATGGAGTTTACTTTGGCGTCCAGATTTCAGTTAAGTAATTTGTCTAAAAAGGTGAGACAAAGCTTGCATCTGTAAAACGTGCACAGACACCTGCTCAAGCCTCAGAAACTTTAGGCACCCCATTCAGTTCAGCCCAACTTGATCATTCCGCCAGTTAAGGACTGGAGAGATGGAGGGAGAGTGATTAATGGGGTGAGAAAAGAGAGGGAGCGAGATGGCAGTGTTGGATAAGACATGGCACTTCTGCATTTCTTCTGCATTTCAGGTTGAATACTGGCCTGATTGTGACCCAGAGAAGAGAAAAAGAGAGGGAGGGAGTGTCTGACAGACAGAGAGAGAGAGAGAGAACGAGAGAGTGGGGGATTACCTCACATCTCACATGTTGCACTGGATCATTCGCTCTATTGTAGGAGAAACAATGACAGCCGAGCGTAGAAGGCTTAAAACGGCCGGGATAGGACGCCACCACAGCAGAGGAAAGCACCGGGAGAGAGGCACACCAACAGAGAGGTACACACACTTTCACACTGAAGATCTCACTTTCATAGTGATACACACAGGAGAGGGATACACATGCTTTGTATTACTTCAGTAGAGCCTGCTGATACATTTATCTATAATGTTAGTGTGTATTTAAAGTTTTATGGGCTCACTATTTTGGATATGTGCGTTTGAGATGCAAGAAGCTTCTCCATAGAGACACATGCCTACACCTTAATGTACTGACGTGATTTGGCTCCAGCTGCTGTAAGAGCCTCATTCCACACACTGTCCCACAAGTGGTGAGTGGCAGACAAAGGCCAGGCTTGTTCCCTCACACTTGCATCCATTCGCGGTGCCTTGCTGTCACCATGTCTCTTCTCTTAGCCTCTACATGAATAGTTCTCTTATTTTGCAGATGAATGTTGAATTGTAACATGCAGTGCAATTGGCCTGCCAAACACCGCTATTTCTGGAATCGGGGGCATGTGTATGTGAGTTTGTGTATGTGTGTGTGAGAGAGAGAGAGGGAGGGACAGGCAGAGTGAGCGAGTGTGAGCGTATCCAGTCCAGCATTTGGCCACATTATAAAAATGTGCTGATCTGGACTGTGCTGCGTGGACAGTTCACATTCACTGGCACCTTCGCCATATAAAAAAAGATGACCTGGTGATCGGCCCACGTTCCGCCGATGAGTGTCAAATGCTGATTGCACAAGATGAGTTTGGCCAAAATGGCTCAGTGCCTTGCTTTGAGAGTCAGAATGTCTTTTATACTGCGCCAGCTGGCTGTTGGTTCAGTTGCATGCGAAAGTCTTGGGGCCTCCAGGTCAGGGTCGTGTTCTTGTAAGAGTGTGCATAAGTACAGAGACTCGGAATTTGGACTGATGGTTACTGTTTGTTAAAGCGTAAAAAGTTGCGATTTTGTGTTATGCTTTGGTTTTTAGGTTTTTTCAGCTGAGTACATACGACCTTGAAAATCAGCAAAATATGTTAAGTGGGTTTATTCATGCTTTTGCATACTACTGCATTTATTAACTCCTTATACTTGTTTGTTAAACAGCTATTAATCTTTTAGACTTACTATTCAGTACCTACTATAAATGAAGCATGGTAGGACAGGAGTTGGACATCAATGCAGAGCATATAAATATACAATTGTTATGTTGAATTAAGTTTTCTATGAAATATGTAAGTGTTTATAATTCTTTTGCTTTGAAGATGTAGGTAATCATAGTATGTTCTCTCAGTCTAAGGTTTACAGCTTTATGATGGAAAAAATGGAAGTAATGGGAATAAATAAGATCCGGGTTAAGTTGGGCATATCTCAACAATTCTCAAGGAGGTTATTAAACAAACAGATTCTAAACTACAAAAAATATTTTGCTTCATCTAGCTTTGTTTGATTGCAGACGTCCCAAAATGACCTATTGGGAGCTACTGCTTTCTTCAGCTTTCAGGCCTGGGTTGTTTTGTTTCTATTCAGGTTATTATTTTAGAAAAAGCATTTAACCCCTCAGAACTGTATCAGAAAATTCTGATTTCAGACGATATAAATGGTGTAAAACCGTCTATTACCTGTATTAGTTCTCCTACACTCTCGCTGTTTGTTGCTCTTTCTCTCGGTGCACCGCCGCTCAGCCACTCTCCAGAGCCCCTCCCTCTGCAGGTTTTCCCCGCTCTATCCTGAAAGTTCTCCCAGGTTCAACGGATAAAAGAAATGTGCTTTTTTTGTCTTTTATGTTCATTTGTGTATGATGCCATTTGTAAACCCCCAGTAGGGCTTATTATTATTAAATGTTGTATCTATATAAAAATAAGCTTATTGGAGCTGTTTTACAGTATGATGACAATTTACCATCAGATCCTCTCATGTTCTATGGGTTAATCTACTCACCTCTGCAGTGAAACACTAAAGGTGTATTTTCTGTCCTGTAGGAGGATCCTGGGTGTTTTTTGTGGCCTGTAGGAGGACTCTGTCCCAGGCCTGTCCTTGATGCTGTACTCTCTGGCCGGCGGGGGCACACTGTGCGGTGTGGCCGCCCTGGTGCTCCTCATCGTTTCCACTGCAACTGACTATTGGATGCAGTATCGGTACTCTGGGAACTCAGCCAATCAGGGCCTCTGGAGGTTCTGCATCAATCACAAGTGCCATGCTCATACACTAACAGTGGGTGAGTGCTGGAATCCATTCTTTATAAACCGAAAAAGGTTTATTAGGTATAAAATCAACATTTAAGATGAAAACAAAGTCGGTCAAAAATGTCGGAGTCAGAATTTGTATACAAAATAATCTGTATAAAAAAACTCAAATCTTAATATTTTAGTATTTTATGAGATGCAAACAGTCAAAAACGTATATTTTCGAAACGGATTTCACCCTACTCAAACCTCATTCAACTCTTTGCAAAAATCATACCGCCTTGTTGATGTGTAAAACTGTGTAGACAGCTGGGGAATGTGTTTAGAAAGCAGGTGTGTAATCTTCGTAGCTCTCCACCTTAATGATGAATTGGATTGCAGATTGTATATACAGAAAAGATTTGGATGAATATTGGGTGTTCGAGTTTGTTAGCAACACTAGCCTCATAGCTGAAAGATTGGGCTTAGAACATAAAAGCTTCTAAAAGGCATTTGCTGGCACGAGCAGGAGTTTGGAAATTTGATCAGTATCATTGCTACTGCCGTCTGTTAGTGTAATTCTCCTCTATCTGGGTGCACAGGCATCTAAACACTGGCTTCACAGAATTGGCACTTATTGTTCTCCTTCAAGCTTGTTGAGCTGTATGACGGCATTCAGTCAGTTCAGTCTGCTTTGGTGGCACTTCTCTCTGAAACATATGCTAGCCTTTACACAAGCAGTTTACATTTTTTTTGTCAGTTTCTGTGTAAATTTCTACTTTGTGAATCTTCCATGAAAATAAATATACACTATCTGCTTCTGTGGTCAAGTCAAGTAGGTTTACTATTATTTCAGCCATACTCACTGTACAGAGTAAAACAAAACAACGTTCCTCCAGATCCTCAGTGCAACACAAGAACAAAAACACCCCAAAAACAGGAACACCCCAAAAACAGGAAAACCCCAAGACTACATGAGTGCATCACAGGGTATGGAGAGAGCAATAAACATTAGAACAAGACATCATTCAGAGCAGTTGATGTTTAAATGAATATAGTATTTTGACAGCAATAAATAACTGTGCAAATAACAGCAGCAGCAGGACAGATAATGTGTTGTATATAAAAAATAAAAGTTGTGGTGAAAGATGTTTGGAGCAGAACACTTCAGCGTGAAAGAGATGCGTAAGTAAGGAAGATGGAGGCTCACTGAGGTGAGGAAAGTCATGGAAGTTTGTTTGTCTCCAAAAGCCTTCTGGGACGCAACGCGGGCCTTCATGCTGCTGTCTGTGCTGAGCTGCTTCGCTGGAGTGGTGCTGGGCCTCAGCGCCTTCGCCAACGGAACCAAGAACAAGAGAGTCAGAACCGGGGGCATCGCCCTGCTGCTTTCTGGTGGGCAAAATTCATTCATTAACACCTACTCACCCACTCACCCACTCACCCACTCACCCACTCACCCACTCACCCACTCACACACTCACTCAACCACTCAACCACTCACCCACTCACACACTCACACACACACTCACACACACACTCACCCACTCACACACACACTCACACACACACTCACCGACTCACACACTCACTCACCCACTCACCCACTCACCCACACACTCACTCAACCACTCACTCACCCAACCACTCACACATTCACACACTCACACACT
>JBBMFX010489028.1:0-16928 GCA_037832545.1 Rhabdalestes septentrionalis
CCGTATTCTTTGTGTTCTGTTAAATAAAAATACCAAAACGGTCCTTTCGGCTTTGTGGAAGTCATTGCACCGTGACACATGCACTGTTTCTGTTTAGTGTTTGAAGTTTGAAACTACAATGCTAGGTATTAAGAATATATTGATGCTCTTACATTCCATATTAAAAAAATTTGTAACCTAGTTATGTACCGTAAATTCCAGACTATACGCTTTTTTCTCAAAGTTTGAAGAGTGCGGCTTAAAATACAGTGCGGTTAATGCATGTTTTTTTACATGCCGGCCAAAACATTTCACCCCCTAACCAGAGCTTAGATCGGGACCAAAAAATTTAACCCGACCCGAGCCCTGAGCTCCTCGTGTCCCAGCCCGGCCCGACACATTAACTGTAATTTTCATCCCGAACCCGATTTAAACCCTTTTTTAAATACGTGGGCCTTTTTAACCCGACGTGTAGACCGGGTCAGGCTCGAGCCAGATTCGGAGAGGGACTCTAAAGTCTACTTGTAACCAGACCTGGCGCCATGCGGCTTATAATCCGGTGCAGCTTGTACAAGTACAAAATAGATTTTCTTTCTAAAATTAGAGCATGTGGCTTTTAATCAGGTGCGCTCTTTAGTTTGGGATTTACAGTAATATATGTGCACATGTACTTCTAAGTCAAAACAGAGCTTAATTTGGCTGAATTGGTAAAATTATGAGCCATATGGGACCTGAAAGAGCCGAGTGTTCCTAGTGAGATGAGCCAAATGATTTGTATCACTAAAAATAGCTGGAATTCCACTAATGACAAATAGAACCTAATCTATGTGATCTGTTATTCTATAGTAAAAGGGTTATTTGTTGAATACATGGATTCATCTTAGCATTTACATACTGTGCTCAGAAAAAGGCATGTAGTTTGAAATAAAAATATATTTTTGCAGACACAAATTTTATGCAAATGTCTGAAACCATGTGTTTAAATGACTCAAATAGCTAACAGACTAAGTGTCCTTCAGCAACAATGAGAGTAACTTGAAATTGTTTCTGAAGCAGCTAAACAAAGGAAAGTATATGGTACAACATGAGTGTGTTGCCAGTTAAAATGCTACCATTTATTAAGCTCTAATGGCAGTTATATATACACACTAAATGTTCCAAGAGCACCTGCGTATAGTGAAAAACCATGTTGATGTGATGTGGTAAAATGAATGCTTATTTTTATAGTATAAACCCTGAATATGCCCCCAGAAATGCTCCCAAATCACATTTTCATTTTAAACTCTGCTTAAAATAGTACCATTAAAGAAAATGTAAAGGTAAACCCCTATTTGGACTGTACAGTTTACCCTAGACTCCCGCAGCTAAAATGTAAATACTGTTAGACTGTAATGTTAACCCTGTTAGACTGTACTGTAATTGTATGTGCATTTTCTTTGCTATGCGCTGTCATTTTCTTTGGCATAAGCAGGTAAATTCTGTAAGAAATTAATTTATATTTATAAAAATTAATGGATTTAATAAACAAAATGAAAAACATAAGAACACTTGAGATGCTCCACGGGGAAATTCTGGAATGAAGCTGTGTCAAAGGGCAGCAGCCAATCAGCAGCAAGGAGAAATAAATTGTGTTCTTGGATTGGCTACTTATAAACCTCCCGCCTCTGCATACCGTGGCATCTCACCATACCAAGATGCGCTTTCTTTGTGTTTCTCTCTACACTACAAAAACTTTTGTATTTCTTTATTAAATGGAAATATTTATGTAACAAAATTTGTAAATTATATATTTTTTTATAATTTAGCACTAAAATGCACAAAAAGTTATACATTGTGGTGTTTAGCATCCCAGCACAAAGACAAGAGGGCTTGTTGGACGAGGCCCGGATGTCAGCAAAGCAAAAAAGACCAAAACAGTGGATATCTGCAGTTTCCGCATTAGTACAGGGGATTCCACAAAAAATTTTTTGTTGGATTCTCATTAAAAATCCATGAAGCTAAGGCAAAAGCGGTCGATGGTCTGAAAAAAAGCAAAGAATGTGTCAGTTACAACTGACAGGTAGACTTTGCAGGCTTGTCAGAGCTTTATTACAAACACAGCGCATGTTATTACCACGGGGTGGGAAATGAAACGTTTCGTGCTTCAGACTCGCCCACCTTTTGAGTCACACACTGGGTCTAACATAGCCGAAGTTTTAAAAGCAGGTTTAGAAGAGTGGGAGCTTGATAGGGCTCCTCATAGTACTGCAGTTACTGACAACACACGCAACATGGAGGTGGCAGTGAGCGTAGCCAGGTTGTCACCTCATAGTAAGTGTTTCACGCACACATTGAATCTTGCGTCAGTCGATTGCTTGGTCGCATAAGAAAAGTCGTGGCTTTCTTTCACCGCAGTACCGCAGCGACAGCTGTGCTCACGGAAAAGCAAAAGATGCTTAAGATCGCATCATACAAGCTTATCATCGATGTGGCAATGAGATGGAACAGATCCATGGATATGCTGGAACGCTATCTCGAGCAACAAGCGGCTATAAAGGCTTCTTTTGTGAGCACAGAGGTGTGCAAAAATTCCCGTCAACTTTATACTCTTGATAGCAACGACATCACTGAGGCAGAGGAAATAGTAAATCAACTTAAACCTCTTTAAAAAACCACCACTGTCCTCTCTGATGAAAAGAGCGCCTCCCTGTCATCACTCGAACAATGTTGACTCTCGGTGGAGTTTGGCACGGAACCGTGGTTCTCGCAACATCAACCAGAACATTATCACCAACCAGAACACTATTCAGAGAAACTGACATTAGGAGCCTGTGCCCCATAACCTTAAAAAATATCCCTCAAAGTCACTACGAATGCATCTTTTGCTTATTTGACATCCGATCTTTAAACAACAGCTATTTTTATTACTGACAAAATTATTGACATGGGAGTGGATTTTATGTGCTTGGTTGAAACCTGGCAGCTACCAAATGTTTTTAGCAAATTAATTGGAGCTACCCCTCCTGGATATAAATTCATTGAGAAGGCACTTTCATCTGGGCGTGGGGATGGGCTTGCTGTGCTCTACCGATCTTGTTTTAAGGTTGTGCAGGTTTTTTTCATCCTTTGAATGTCTTTCTCTGAAAAGTTTCCCGTTACTGTTGTTGCTTATCTACAGGCCTCCCAAAGCATCCTCTCTTTTTATTAATGAGTTTGCTGAGCTGCTCTCATCTGTTAGTCCCATGTACTCCTCTATTGTGGTCCTAGGTGATTCTAAAATAAATGTTGACTCAAACAGTTGTAATTTAGCTGATAATTGTCTTAACACACTAAACTGTTTTGATCTCGCACAACATGTAAACTTTCCCACACGTTCCAGAGGCCATATTCTAGATCTAGTCTGCACCTATGGTGCCTCTCCATCTGACCTCTGTGGTAAAGATCTTCCCTTCTCTGACCATAAGGCTGTGCTATTTAATATTGCTGTCCCTAAATCCTTTCACCGACGAAATGCATCTGGCTGCATCACCTATAGGAACACAAAGAACATTAATACAGCCATGATGTTGGACACTCTGGAAACAAAACTTATGAAGGAGTCATTAGATGCAAGCCCTCACGATCTTGTTCTGCTCTACAATACACACCTGTCTGACACTTTAAATCACTGTGCTCCTGTAAAGACACAAATTTTCTTTTTTACTCTCTGCTCCATGGTTCACACCTGAACTACGTAGAATGAAAGTTGCTGATCGCCAGCTTGAGCATCTAAGCCGAAGAACTGGCTTAACTGTTCATGAAATGGCATATAAAGATAATTTATCTGCTTATAAAGAGGCTCCAAATGAGGCTAAATCCTCATACTACACCACCGTAATTGCCAGAGGCCAGGGAAACCCACAAGCTCTTTTCCCTACCATCAAGAGCCTACTTCAAACTGCTAAATCATTCCCCCTTACTCCTTCAACAAACCTCTGCTGTGAGTTCCTAGATTTCTTCCATAACAAAATTGGTCATATCTACAACCAATTCCAGTCAACCTCAAATACTTTTATTGATGCTAAAATTACTTCTGCAGCACTTACTCAGACTCTATCTGTCTTTAGGCCAGTTGATGAACACTTTGTTCTTGATCTTGCTAATAAGGCCAGGCTTTCCACTTGCCTCCTTGACCCTATGACCACCACACTAGTCAAGACCTGCCTGCCAATTCTTTGCCCTATTATGACTCAAATTATAACTACATCTCTTCTTACTGGATGTGTCCCAGGCCCTCTCAAAACTGCAGCCGTTGAGCAGGAGCAGCTGTTGATGATTTTAAAAACTGTCGCCCTATTTCTAACCTACCCTTTATTGCCAAGCATCTTGAGCGCACAGTTGTCCTTCAGCTGCAAAATCACATAACACAAAATGACTTATGGGAGGTGTTCCAGTCTGGCTTTAAGGCGAACCACAGTACTGAAACAGCTCTTATGAAGGTCTCAAATTATATATTAATGGCTGCTGATAGAGGACATATTAGTATTATTTTATTACTAGACCTCACAGATGCTTTTGATTCTGTCTGTCATGACCTCTTGCTGACCCGATTAGAAACTCTCCTGGGTATTTCGGGTATTGCACTCACGTGGAGAGAGCATTTGTCTCCATAGCTAACTTTAGGTCTCCCTACTCATCAATATCTTAGGGTGTCCCTCAGGGTTCTGTTGTATGACCTTTGCTATTTAATATCTACATTCTTCCCCTGGGTCACATTATACGCCAGTATGGCATGAGTTTTCATTGCTATGCTGATGACACGCAGATCTACATTCACACAAAACTCTCCCAAACATTACCTCCCTCCAACATGGTCGGTTGTTTAAATGCCATTAGTGACTGGATGACACAGAATTTCCTCAAACTTAACCAAGGAAAGACAGAAGCTATCCTTATTGCAACCCCGGATGTACTGAGGAAACTTAAGAAATTACACTTAGCTATTCCTGTCTATTTCACCACTACCACTTCAGAAGTAAGAAACCTTGGGGTCACAATTGACTCTACCTTATCTTTTGACTCACACATAAAAATGTCACTAAAACAGCTTTATTTGATCTACAAAACATGTCCAAACTCCGTCCCTCACTTAGTTTGTCTACTGCAGAAACACTTATACATGCTTTTATTACAGGCTGTACTACTGTAATGCTTTGCTGTTTGGTGTCTCAGCAAAGAGACTAAACAGGTTACAGCATGTCCAGAACTCTGCTGCTAGAGTCTTAACCCGTACCAGATCCCAGGAACACATTACACCTATCTTGCATAGGTTACACTGGCTTCCTGTAAAATATCGCATACTATACAAAATCATCCTTCTGGTCTACAAATCCCTATATGATCTGGGCCCATCCTATCTATCAAATCTGCTTAAACCATACAAACCGACCCGCGACCTGCGTTCATCCGATGATCACCTTTTGTCCATTCCCTCTGCTCGTCTGCGGCCCATGGGTGATAGGGCTTTTAGTGTGGCTGGCCCCAAAAACTGGAATGCCCTTCCTCTTGCTCTGCACCAATCCACTTCACTTTCAGACTTCAAAGCTACACCAGCCTATTCCATTACCTCTTAGTTGTCTTAGCTGAACTTCATATTTGTTTCATCCTATATGACATGAGCTGTCATTTTTTTGTATTATCTGACTTATTTTAATTTTGTCATTTTAGTATTTTATTCTTTTTCTTTTACTGTGTAACCCTCGTTACTTATTGTACAGTGTCCTTGGGTACGTTGAAAGGCGCTTTAAATAAAATGTATTATTATTATTGTTATTACTCATTGTACCCTTGAAAGCCATGATCGAGCAGAGCATGACACAGGATGAGGAAGACTCTACAATTATAGCTAACATGAAAGCAGCTATCCTGCAGAACCGCTCAGGCAGATACACAGAATTACAGTATTATCTGCTAGAAAGTACTGCACTGGACACCAATTTCGATCGTTGCCCCACCTACTCCCTGAGCAACGAGAAGAGGTTTTCCACCGGTTGATGGACAAATCAAACCAGTTACAGCAGGTATGTTTGTCTGAATTATTTGAGAATCTGTATATTTGTATTTGCATGTTTATGTACTTTGTGATGTGTGTGTATGTGTGTGTGTGTGTAATAGAAAACAGAAAAGAAGGAGGGAGGTGCCAGTAATGAAGATCCCACTCATGCAGCAGAGTAAAGAGAGACAACACAGAGAGCTGAGCAAGAACAGCCACCACCTTGCAAAAAAACAGCACTGGAAGATCTCCTTGGTGCAACTTTTGCTATACCAACAATCAGTCAGGCCAAACATAGGATAGAATTGTCCCTGTACAAAAAGGACACATCTATTCCCTCACTAGCTGTCCACTGAAAATGGTGGAAAGAAAATGCTCAAATGTACCCACTTCTTTCCTCTCTTCCCAAGGCTTACCTAACAGTTCCACTCTGTAAGTAACCTAGACAAACTAGTGTTTATGTTGGACAGAACACATTTAATTTATTATTTTTCACTGCTTTGAGAAGTTCTGTCTGAGGTATCTTTAATTTTAAGTTAATGTTAAATGTAACATTTTTTTCATTGACAAAAATTGACATATTCAGTTGTTTTTTTTTAATAGAGATTTTTTTAATGTGTACTATGTACACAAATGTTTTCTAAATAAATCTGTTATTTGAATTTGTTTAATTAAAACATTTTGTTCAAAATATCATGATACATATCGTATTGTGAAAATCTGGACCCCTAAAAATTGCTCTAATGCAGCAATAGATTTTCCTGAAAATGTAGATATACCAACAGCACAAATCAAGAAGTTTTGATAAAGATCTACAAAACATTACAAATGTAATGAACATTTAAAATGCAACACTCAAACAAAGCACAGCACAGTGACATGCAATCTGTCAGGATACAGTTACTGTCCTCCTTATTCTTGAACGCATGCTCTAAAGACGTTGGCACCACTGTTTGATGGCCCAGTCAATGATCTTCTGATCAAACATCTGACACTCTCCAGATGTGCATTGCTCCAGAGGTGCGACGACAGATCCTCAACTGAATCAACAGCTGGAGCAATGTGAGCCTTATGGCAAATATACATATTATGGAACACTGACAATACTGTATGACACTGATACATTGTAAAATAGTCAGGGTACAGCTTGTATAACAGTGTAAATTTGCTGTCCCCTCAAAATAACTAAACACACAGCCATTGATGTCAAAACCGCTGGCAATAAATCTGAGTACATACCAAAGTGAAAATGTCCAAATTGTGCCCAAAGTATCAGTATTTTTTGTGGCCACCATTATTTTTCCTGCATTGCCCTAATTCTCTAGAGATCCTCTTCCATTTCTCCATGACAACATCATGTTGAAACCCTTGCGTTTTAGTCTGAGTATTCCCCACATATGCTCAATAAGGTTTAGGTCTAGAAACATGCTTGGCCAGTCCACCACCTTTACTCTCTCTTTCTTGAGCAAGGCAGTTGTCATCTTAGAGGTATGACTGGGGTTGTTATCATGTTGGAATCCTGACCTGTGGTGCAGTTTCTGAAGGGAAGAGATCATGCTCTCCCTCAGTATGTAACAGGCTTTCTTGTGCATCATCTTTAGAAGAGACTTCCTTCTGGGCAACAGCCAAACAGACCAATATGATGCAGGGTGCGGCAAATGGTCTGAGCACTGACAGGCTGATACCCCGCCCCTTCTACTTTTGTGGCAATGCTGGCAGGATGTATGGTCTGGGCCACTACGCTGCAACACAGCTACAGGGTGTTTTTATAGCCAAAGCCATCTTTATGTAGAGCATCTATTCTTTTTTTCACTGTTCTTTGCCATGAGGTGCCATATTAAACTTCCAGTGACCAGTAAGAGAGAGTGTGATAACACCAAGTTTAACACACCTGCTCCCCATTCACACTAGAGGCCTTGTCACACTATCAAACTTTTATGTCCAGCAGTTTAGACAGGTCAGAAATCTCAGGTGTGTACCATGTTAAAAGGCTCCTTCCATAGTAGTAAGTGTAGGTTTGTGTATATTTCTAAGGCAGCAAAACAAAGTAAAGGATGTGTTATGTTGTGTCAAATGTTTATGTAGATCTGCCATTAGTGCTAGCATCATATATTGAATCCCAGTGAGAGACTAATATCAGTAGTGCATTACCTATTGGACAATCCTTGGTTTTTACACTGGCTATTTTGTTGCAGATAGACAACATACTGAAAATGGCAGGATCTTATCCATCTCTCTGTCTTTCTCTTTCTTTCCCTATCATCCCTCTCCATCAACCAGTTCAACTCTCTCTCTCTCTCTCTCTCTCCCTCTCCCTCCCCCTATCTCCTGTAGGTGCCTGTCATTCTTTGTTTCTCTAATTGGGTTTTAGAGGATTTCAGGCTGAGGTCCGGGAGGGGGGGGGAGTGGATTGTTGAGGCTAAGGCCAGATTTCCAGGAACAACAGGCTCATTAGAAGGGCAGAGGGCTGATTGGAGTCAAAGCATGCATGACCGCTTGGCGGAGGACAGGCTGGTTGAAATAGAGTAGTGCCCAGGGACCTGGACACAAGCAGACTAGCAGATCAGTTACCTGATTTTGCTACTATGCTTTAGAGCCATTGTTTAGTCCCTGTGTATGTTCCACCTCAACTACCTGTAACCCTGCAGTTCTCAGGCGTAGTCCATGTTGTAATTGTTACCTTGATGTTTGATAAATTGAATAAAATGGGACTAACATATTATGCAGGGATATAGTTAGACTATTGTCTGTAACTACGAAGTAGTATTTGCTGCTCAGGTGAATAGTGAGTATTATATATATATATATTTATAATGTGTGTGTGTGTGTGTGTGTGTGTGTGTGTGTGTGTGTGTGTGTGTATATATGTATACATAGTATTGGTGTAACAATATGGGTATTCATATTGAACCATTCAGCACAAGGCTTTCGGTTCGGTACGTCAATACAAACCGAACAATTCATCAAAAAATATTTTTAGGTTGGAAAAGAATTTAAGACAACTAAGAGTTGTGGCAGAAATTTGCTTTATCAATTACAGGGAAATGGAACCAGCCCATGAAGCTCTACTTGAGCTCATAGAACCTATCCAAGGATTTAAAATAGTTATTTTTGCTGTATTGAAAACATACCGAACCGTGACACCACTGTGTCGTTTCGAACCAAACCACGATATTTGTGAACCGTACAATTAAGAAAAAAACATTGTGATTTTGTGCAGAGTATGTATATATGTTTGTTGTGGAAGCCCAGTATTTCTTATAGTTTCTATAAGAAACCTGTATTCAGTACTTGATTTATTAAATGATTGATACATGTGCTCTCCTCATCAGCTAACAACTTATCAACACCTCCAACAACAAAAATCTTGATAGTTTTTACTGCTTTCCTGTTTGTGTACCTGCATTCTAACGTTCACTTTGTAAATAAGGGCTGGCTGGCTTGCCAAGAAATGGAAAACAGAAGAGAAACAGAGAGAGAAATGGAGAAATGGGCAAGAAGGGATGAGATAAGGAGGCCTGGTTGGGACTGCATACATGTGAAGTTAATGTGAAACGGCAGGGAAGGGGGCTGGCTGTGTACCCCTTAAAAGCCTAAAGTATTAGAGAGCGCGCACACACACACACACAGGCAGAACTCATTCCTGCACAGCATGAGAAGGGACTTGCTAACTAGATCCAAACACCATGCTCTCAGTCTACTGAGGGCCAAACACATTGGTATGTGCTCTTTTATAGGCATGTAATTCATTTCTGTGAGATCAAGCAAAGGCAGACTGGTCTCAGTTGTGGGTTCTAAAAGAGGGAGAGTTTCACTGATTCCAAGGTTAATAGAGAACTCACTCTTACTCAAGACTTCTGCTCCCAAAACACTTCTACACAACTTCCAATGAGTCCAATGAGAGAGAGAGAGAGAGAGAGAGAGAAAAAGACAGAAAGATGAGTATGAAGAGAGGAAAGAAAGAGAATGAGAGAAACAGAGTGAAAGAGATGGAGAGCGAACAGATCAAATGAGAAGAAAGGGAAATAAATGTAGAGAAGTAAAGTGGGACAGATTTAGAGAAAATGAAAAAAATCAAGCAAAAGAGAGAATGAACAAAGAGAATATATGTGTGTGTGTGTGTGTGTGTGTTTGTGTGGATTGCCCTGGCTTGAGTGTACATGCTGCTCAGCGTGAAGCTCGCACTAGAGGTGGAGACACAGGAGGAACAGAATACTGAGCCCTACAGGAATGCAGCAATATGCACACATATTCACACTCACTCACATACACACACACACTAGTCATGTGTCATGCGCAATCAGAAGTTTAGTGAATCAGAAGAGACAACTCCCATCGAGTGAGAGCTGGCTCCCCACTTTTTTTCCTTTTGCTGCTCAGCACTCAGTCTCAGTGGCTCAGCAGAACTTTGTTTTGATTAGCAGCATGGCGGCCTTGTGTCCAATCACATGTGAGGGCATAGGATCATATACCAGTATGTTAAAAGAGATAGGATGACAGATGTGGCAGTCAGTTGGAGTGTCTGTCCCCCCAATCAGTGAGTGAGACAATAGACAGCGGTGAGGAGGCAAGTGAGTCACAAAAACATGTAAATATGACTTTCTGTGGATTTCTTTGCAGTGTTTAATTAAAATGAAAAGTTTGATTAGAAAATTAAACAAAAGGAAGAATGCCTGCTTTTGTAACAGAACAAATACACAAAATTAGGCAATTATAAAGCTTCTCATAAAACACTAAAGGCAAAAGGGTTTTACATCACACATAGCATTCATATTTGCCAAGTTTGGCTAAGATATCAGGCTACAGATGATAAGAAACTAAGAGCCATTTGGGAGCCGAAAGAACCAGCTCTGCTTTGGGAGCCATGCCAAAAGAGCCACACTTCCCATCACTAAACTGAGAGAGGAAAGAGACAGAGAGAGAGAGAGAGAGAGAGAGAGAGAGACACACATCACACACATAAAAACAGAACACTTTTTAAAAACAGTGTTGAAGATATTTTCCAGCCTTTTAAAACCTGATATCGCAAAAGGCTGAAATATGCAAATGAGCCTCTAACTAGAGCTTAGATCGGGCCCAACAAATGAAACCCGACCCGAGCCCGAGCACCTTGTGTCAGAGCCCAACCTGGCAAACGCATTAACCGTAATAATCAGCCCGAGCCTGATTTAAAACTGACATTTTTTCATATATGTGTCGTTATAATGCTTGATTATGGCCCGGCCCAGCCTGGCCCTAGGATAGTGGCAGGAAATATCGACCTGAGGCTCGGGCCAGGGTCAGGTTCGGGCAGAGAATCTAAGCTTCTCTAACCAATTACAGTGTTTCTGACAGTGAATACTGCTAAAATGTTAATATGTTCCATTCACTAAATATCTGCCTTTGAACTATTTACCTATGTACATATTAATATATGCCTTAAATTATTAGATTGAATGGCCAGTATTTTACAGTATTGGCCAATATATTACAGTCTATATCTGTATCTAAAAATTTACTGACACCATTATCTTGTTTTGAATTGTTACACTACACGGTCTGTCTCTATCACACTTTGTCATGAAAGACATTAGCTGTCAAAAAATAAGTCAGTTCAAGTAGGAGTTAATTATCATTTCAACCCCATACACAATACACAGTGAAATGACACAGTGTCCCTCCAAGACCAGAAAAAAATTCCAGGACTATGGTTAAAAACAAATAATACTGAGGGCAAGACAGGACAACAGAATGTAAAGAGAGATAGCGCAAGAAAAACACAAGAGCAACAATACAATAATACAGGACATGACGACACAGTGCAGTTGGCAAAAGCATCACAGCATGTAGGACCTGGTGAAATGAGAGAGTGATGATGTAAATTGGTCAGATCTTAGAGGTTTCGAGGTTTGAAGTTTCCCAAGCAAAACTGTGGACATCAAAGTGCTGTTATTAATAGAAGCAACAGTGTTTTTAGTGCACACACTCACCCAGCCTCAGTTCTTTCAGGAGCAGTGGCCGACACATTCTCGCAGGTGTTTGTGTGCGTGTAGTCACAACAACATTCATCATCAGCAAAATGCCAAGGATCAAACAGGCACATCATATCACAAATACTACACCCAGTCGAATTCATACTGTACAAATAATAATCAGTCACACCACCTTCAGATCCATTCTCAAAGGCATGCAGATACAATAATTGTCCTCTGAATGACTTCCCACATTAAAGCAGCTTTACCTTTGCTTTAAAACGGTGCACTCACAATCATACACATGTGTCCTTTGTGTATGCATGCATACAGACAAACACACATCCTCACATGTACAAGTGTACACTCAGTGTGAAATCTCCTTACAGGATAAATGCTATGCCCTGATATATAATAATAATAATAATAATAATAATAATAATAATAATAATAATAATACATTCAATTTATAAAGCACTTTTCAAAATACTCAAAGATTCTTGTACAATCATTAGTAGACAAACAAAACAAACAAACAAAAGAAGTGGGTTAAGAGTGACTGCTTGATTGTCTGATTTGTGTGGGATGGGCATTCCAGAGAGAGGGTGCAGCAGCAGCAGCAAAAGCCCTGTCTCCCCAAGTTCGTAGCTTGGTCCGTGCTGAGCTGGAATGGGAAAGAATGTCAGAGAGGTAGGGAGGAGCTTGGTTGTTGAGGGCTTTATGGGTGAGTAGCAGTATTTTGAGGTTGATCCTGAACTTAACAGGGAGCCAGTAAAGATTGTGGAGGACAGGGGTAATATGGTCATGTCGACGAGTGGAGGTGAGCAGCTGAGCAGCAGAATATATATATGAGCTATATATGAGCTTGAGTCGAGGTCTGTCTCTCAGAAAGCAGTTCAGATGGCTGATCTGGCCCTTTCTTTTATTCATCCTAACCTTTATTGTGAAAAAAATAAACGTTAGATCAGTACATCTACCCACATCGTAATTTAAGCAGACTTTCAGTACAGTGTAGCATCATTGCCCATAATTAAATTCTTAGATTAGTGTTTCCCCCAACTGTACATAAATATATGGAAGAGGACACAGAGAGAAAAACAAAATAAAAATAGAACTAAAAGAAATAGATAAAGAAAAATAGTATTTACAAGTATTAATAGGATGTCAGGTGCAAAATATTGCAGTGAGGTATTTAGGATGTGGGGTGCAAATAGAGCAATGAGGAGTTTAAAATGACATTGTGAAGAGTCCAAGGTCAAGAGTCCAGTAGTTGTGGTGAGTCTATATTGGTCCATGCAGAATATCAGCAGTTTAGAATCGTGATGGCTTGTGGATCAAAACTGCCCCTTAGTCTGATGCTGCGGATCTGGCTGCTCCTGTACCGCCTGCCTTAATGCAGGAGCATGAAAATTCTGTGGCCGTGGTGGCTGTGATCAGAGAGGATCCACTGCATCTTCCTCCTACAGGCAGTTCAGTCCTGGTGATGCACTGTGCTGATCTGACCACCAGAGCTTTGCAGCCCAAAACGTTACCTCTGCCATACAAGGTGGTGATACAGGCAGACAGAATAATTTCGATATTGCAATGGTAGAAGTGAAACATTAGTAGAAGAACATTCTCAGGAGCTGTAGAAAGATACAGATGCTGTCCTGGTTCTTTTGTGATCACACGAACATGGTGTAACCAGCTCAGATACTCGATGATGTTGCTACCCAGGAATCTGAAACACTGATTCTTTGCACCTCTGCTCCCTTGATATGGATGGGGGTGTGGCCTCCTCCCTGCAGTCACCTGTAGTCTATGTTGAGCAGCATGTTGTTTTCACGGCACCAACATGACAGGACTCTCATCTCTGCACTGTATGCTGACTCA
The DNA here is from genome assembly GCA_037832545.1 of Rhabdalestes septentrionalis. Classification (NCBI taxonomy): domain Eukaryota; kingdom Metazoa; phylum Chordata; class Actinopteri; order Characiformes; family Alestidae; genus Rhabdalestes; species Rhabdalestes septentrionalis. The sequence continues at coordinate 13,813 of JBBMFX010489028.1, forward strand.
TCTTTATCAGAAGTGCAGCCTATGGTGGTGTCCTCTGCAAATTTAATTAACGGTGTGTTGCTGTGGAGTCGTGGGTGATCAGGGTGTGCAGCAGGGGGCTAAGCACACATCCCTGCTAAGTGTCAGTGTGGAAGAGGTGATGTCGCTGATCCCAATCACCTGAGGTCTGTCTGTAAGGAAGTCCAGCATCTAGCTGCACAGGGAGGAACTGATATTCAGGTCACAGAGTTTCATGATGAGTCTGGATGGTATTATGGTGTGGAAAGTGGAGCTATAGTGGATGAACAGGTATGTGTTTTTCTGGTCCAGGTGGGAGAGGGCAGTGTGAAGTGCAACTGCTTTTGCATAGTCTGCAGTTCTGTTAGATCTGGCATACTGGAGCAGATCAATTGAAGCAGGGATTAAAGATGTTATGTGAGCTTTCACTTTGTGCTCAAAGCACATCATGGCGAGATCCATGTACAAGCTATACCACGTGAATAGGGTCACTGTCTAATAAATGGCTGGTGTATCTCTGATTTTGAGGTAAACTGGGTGGTTGTAATGCTGATGTAGAAGTTATGCTCCACAATCCCAAGGCTTGTGCAGCTTCAACAAAAACGTTTTGTATACATATAGTCTCTGCAATGTGTCAAAGCTAACCAACAAGCAAACAGCTAACCTATCAAGCTACCTTGTCTGACTATTTGGATTTTTGTTCATCCAACAGGCCCAAATACTATTCAATATTTGCTGGATGTTTAATGGAGCCCTCTGTTTTTCTATCCCACGTGGTCACTGGAATTTAGTACTCTACTTGTCCAAAGGTAGGGTAAAGTGAAGTGGCAACTTGTAGTCAAGTGTGAACTAGGGATGAGCGAGTACAGCATTATCTGTATTTGTATATGTGTCAGTTAAACATATGAATTATCTGTACCTGTATCTGTAATCGGACTGGGCGGGGCCTAACCTGGAAATGGGCGGGATTTTACATGGAAGTGGGTCGGGTTGTCTTAAAATGGGCGGTGCTTCAACCGGTATGTTATTTTAAGCATGCAATTCATATGGGATGATCAGAAATTTTTATATTTATTGCTGATTAGAAAACTATTTACATAACAGCATCAGAATTGAGCTTCAGATCAGTGGTTTTGATCACAATAACAAACTAACTATATACAGAACATGTTTTGCAACAATGAATACAACACATGCAGTTGCAATTATGAAGTAAAATGGGAGTGTGTGTGTAGCTTAATTTGTAATATTATTTATACCACAACTACCTTTATTTTTTTATAAAATACAGCAAGAAAGTGTTAGAGCCAGCAGACAGTTAAAAAACTCTGATGACCGGCAGAGAGAGAGACAGTGTGTGTGTGTGTAGCGAATTAATTTCTAATATATTTTTATACCACTACTTCCTTTTTAAAAATTTTTTTCGGAAATACAGCAAGAAAATCGAGATGCAAGTCGCATTCTACTAAGCACCATGTCTGAACAAACCCCACGTTTACCAAAACTGTACTGGTCAATAAGTAAGTACTACAGACCAAAGTCAAAAACAAACCTGAAGCTAAGGAAACCCTAAACGTTAACGGAAAATACTCGCGAACCTGAGTGACAGAGGGAGAGACAGAGAAAGCGTGCTGTTCTCTTCTTATTGTTCTGTGTGTGAGTGAGCAGAGCGGGACACAGCAACACAATACATGTGTGTAGGGGAGGGGCACTGTGTGTGGGGCGGAGGGGCGCTGTGTGTGTAGGGGAGGGGCACTGTGACTAGTCTATCACAGAACGCAGACACGGTCAGCTACCCCATGAGAATTTGTATTCAATCCGAGCACAGATATTGACTCGTATTACTTGTATGATACTTGTACTCGTCAAAAGTGCTTTATCCGTACCGGATACTCGTTGGGGAGTTTCCTGCTCAATTCTAGTGTGAACACACCATAGCACACAATGTGCATTTAACCCATTTGCCAATTAAAGAAGTGGGCAAGCAGCGATGTAGCACCTGGAGCAGTGTATTGGTATCGCACCTCAAGGGTGCTCAAGGGTACTTCTGTGGGACCAATGTTCTGCTAGAGACATAGGCGGTTCTACACGGGGTCCAGCGGGGCCAGGGCCCCCGTAGAATTGCTCCTGACCCCCCTTATTGCCCCCCTGCCAAAGATTTAAATATAAATTTCTTATCGTGACATGCACTGGCTTGAAGAACCGAACTATCGTGTGCTCTAGACCCTGGATTCTCAACCACTGGGGCTGGGGACCACCAGTGGGCTGCGAAGGCTTTTGATTGGGCTGAGAATCTAAAGTTGAGATAGGCTATTTGTCCACAATTGGTTATTAAATATCATCTAATGTGGCCAAGTGGGCCTTGGCAACATGCTATGATAGATAGATGCTCCTTAATGTTGAAAAAGTTAAGAACCATTTTTCTACACAGACTACTTATAGCGCTACACACGCGCGCTGACACACGCGCAGCACAACAACTGCAAAGTTCAGCTCCAGTCCCACTGTAGATACACCCATTCCTGTTCATCAGGGTTGTTCAATGAAGTCTCAGAGACTGGTGGGCTAACTTAAGGCTGAGGCTAAATGAAGGACAAAAGCTGACCTGTCCAGTGTGTTTACATGAGGAGAAATAACTTTTTATCAAAAATTACAGTAGTGGGCCATAGGAAGAAATAAAAGAGCTACTTACAGTGGAGATTGAAAGTTTTGGCACCCCAATTAAAAATGTGTATTAATTTGCATAAAGAAGCCAAGGAAAGATGGAAACATCCTCAAAAGCCATCAAAATGTAGATTAGACATCCTTATAAAATGTCAAAAAAGGTTGGTTTCCACATTTACATTTTCAAAATAACAGAAAACCACCCTGCAGAGTTAATACTTTGTACTGCCCCCTTTGGAAAGCCCTGAGCACTGACGGTGTCAGGGACTGTTCACAATCATTGTGTGGAAAGACCAGGGGCCTGATAATGCAACATGCTTTCGTCACTGGCGCAACCCATCATTGCTCTATTGTGCGAGCGCATCGTTCATTTTTCCGCCAGAAATCTACGTTGACATTATAGCAGATGACAATGCGCTGGGTGGGGCGGGACACTGGAAAGAAGGGGTGTGGCG
>JBBMFX010489777.1:0-16923 GCA_037832545.1 Rhabdalestes septentrionalis
ATAATTATCATGCTTATCTTTCTTTCCTCCATAAAACATGCTTGTGCTGATGGCAGCCATATTGAAAAGATAGGAATGGGGGGCTGGCAACGTCAGACCCCCACGCATGTGACATCATCTGAAAGCTAAAATTGTCCCCTCCAAGACACAACAGTCTAAAATTAGGTACAAACAATCTTAGCAAAGTGGCATGTACAGGATGAGAGACTTAATCAAAAACACAATGTGTACTACAGTACCCAAAAGAGGATATGGAGATTGTACCTATTTGCAGCTACAAGACTTTCCATTCTTTCCAATTCTTTCCAGCTTAATAAGATGAATAGTGAAGTGTTTTCTGGCTGAAAAAAGGCCCGGAGCTTCCGTTTGCTGTCTGGTTTTTGCTGTTCTGGAGCCGAGATTCAGGATCAGGTTCAGTGGTCTTGGATCGTGTGGAGGTCAGAATGTTTCTTTCGTAACCTAACACAAAGCAGGCCATCTCTGCTGACCGCCAGATCGCTGTCCTGTTGAAACCTGTGATGCTAGATGGACTGTGGAGTTACCATAGCAACAAACCTCAGCACACTCTCTCTCTGTGTCTTAGTGTGAATGCAAATGTCAGATATTAGATATTTGCTGCTCCATTTTTTGTACTTCTCCATTAGTACTTCTCCATTACTTTGAAGCTTCATTACATAGAAGTACAGTTAAAGACTGTAACTCATCTTTGGTCATAATTTATCAATTTTGACTTATCACTTATCATCGGTCAGTTTCTGACCACAGGAACACTTTCAATCAGGTATTAGTCGAGCAGTGGACCATTTTGGTAAACCACAGCAGGGGCACTTACCACTGGGAAACAGCAATGAGCATGAAATTATTTTTAAATAAATATGCAGAATACCTCATAAATAATAAAATGGACAAAGGTCCACAACTATTGCTTTTAAGATGAACAAACTATTGCTTTTGAAATAATGTATATGTGGAAAAAGCAAGAAAAGTATTGTTTTTAAATCGACATATTATGAGATATTACTGAATAGAGAATGGCTGTAATGATACAGTAATTGAGAGTGGGGTGGATAGCAAATGAGAGTATCAAATTGTCAAACACATGCACACACACACACACACACACTTAGACGAGCTGTTTGTTACCTTGGCTCCTCATTGTGTATTTTAATTCAATTTTCCACATCGCTGCTTGAGCTAATACAACAACCAGTCTCCTATACCCACTGTATTACCACATATTTGTGTGTTTGTGTGTGTGTGTATGTGTGTGTACGTGTCTGTGTGTATGTGTATGTGAGAGAAAGAGAAAGAGAGAATGACAATGAGAAAGGTACAAATTCAAGTTTTAGTTTTTACAGTATACTAAATTACATTCCAGTTCATTTAACTTTTTTATTTGTCACATAAACTGAAATCTTTGTTCTGTGGCATAAAAATGATTTAATTTAGTACTGTAAAAGTTCTGTTAACATTTTTTTTTCAAAATGCACTGTTCACTCCCCCAGTCCAGACAGACAATACATGGACGCTAAGTCATTTAAATGTCATGGTGTTTTCTGATGTCACAGAAACCAGTTCAATTGCATCTATTTGCTTATTTAGCCTATAGGGGTTTAGACCCACCCAAAAACATTTAAATTATGTTTACATTTAAGGAGTGTTTCAGCATGGCAGCCAGCCAGAACAGAGCTTGTTCATGTGTTTCAGACTTAAATGCACTGTAACAGAAAAGGCTGATTCCATCCTAAGATATAAAGAGTGGTTAGAAATATTTAGAAAATTAATCAATAATCCCACAGAAAAGCATTAGTGTCTTCTGGAGGGGAAAAAAGGCCCTTTATCCCTACACTATTGAACTGTAACACATTTAATTAATTAATTATGTTTACATTTGATTTACATTCTGTATTTCGACTCTATCCATCGTATTTAAATTTCTCACCCTATTCTCGTTGTTCACTTAATGCTGCAGTGCTCCTAATCAAGGTTCATGGAAGGACATGACTGTGATTTTCTATAGACTTCTGGAGTTGTGTTGACAATCTGTAGTCGGCTTCATGCCCAAATTAGGATGTCTGTGTCTTAACTGGTTTTCTTGAAAAATTAATGATGATTTGGAAAATCACTCAGCCCCAAAGGCAATGTGTTTTGCTGTTCTTTATTACGAGGTTGTATAATAGCTGAAACACAAACACTGCTGTGGCAGGCTGACACCTCTGTCCACTGAACAAGGACAAAGCATATGAGGTTTGGAACATAATTACATAATTGCTTATAGAATGAGTTACGTTCAATTTACAGCTTACTGTCTGCACTGTTTCCATTTTTTTCTCCTCAAAACAGGACTGTAAACACTCAAATTAAATCACAAAATATCTCCTCTTCTACTTACAATCACAGATGTCCTCTGGATTGAAAGTGTAGCAGAAGCACTTTCCATTAAACATGTTTTAATGAGCTGCATGAGAGAAATCATTCACATAAAATTAAATTACAGCATTTTGTCCCAACATAAACGGATTTACAGGGTTTTGTCACTGCAATCGGATCTACATTACACTTTTACCAATGCCATCCATTTACACTTTTACTGGTAATGCAATTCCCTAGTCATTGTGATCCCAAAAACGTAACAGTCTTTTACGTTCAATCTACGAGAGGATTTGATTCATTTGTCTTTCCCCATAAAAAGCAAGGCACACAGGCAAGGGAAATGATGCATTTTAAGAGAGGAAACGAAGGAGATGTTGACTGATTTTATCAGAAAATTTCATAGATTATGGTTATAAGGGTGTGTGTGTGATCCACTGCTGTGAAAGAGTGTGATACAACAGATGGTAATGTGCTGGAAAAAAACAAACACAAGAATGAATACTGTCCTTCATAACGTCAATATGGCCCTCTGTCCTAGTATTATATGTTGCAAATTATTCTGATGGCTGTGTGTGTGTGTGTGTGTTTGTGTGTGTGTGTGTGTGTGTGTGTGTGTGTGTGTGTGTTTGTGTAGATGTTCGGAGGAAGACCATCTATGAATATCATCGTGTGGAGCTGCTGAAGACCAAAATCACAAACAGCACAGCTGTGGAAATGATGCCGTTGCCTAGTAAGACAGCACAAACAAGCACACACACACACACACACACACACACACACACACAAACACACTATTGTAATAAAACTATGTTCCATTGGTACAATGCCTACAATATTTAGCCTCCTTACAAGTGAAGAATACAGTGTTTTCGTGATTATTCAGTCTGTGTGCTGTGTAAAATCCACGTTTACACAGATGAAGGAGATTACCCTTTTAAGGACAGAAATGAGCCTTTTCCTAAGCCAAGGAAGGAGTGGTTGAATAAAACTGCATGTTCTACAGTGACCAGTTCAAAGTTTACATAGTATTTGAAATTTCATGCTGTGCACAGTATACTGTACATTACTGTATATACTGACACAAATTATGCTTTTTAATGAAAATGCAGAATCATCACAATTACCTTCATATACCTTCTTCTGTGGCTCAATGTGCCGTCCTGGTGTCTTTGGAGTACTAGAGAAAGTCATGTTTATCAGTTTGAGAGCAGTATGGAAATATAACTGAAGTAAAACTGTTTTTCAGACAAATGTTTTGAATTGCTAAAATTGTGTAGAGGACAGTTTAATGTTTTTAATATCTCATTTTGTTTAATTTGCTCTATCTCTGTTCTCAGCCTGCCTGCAGTTCACAAGCTGCACCTCCTGCATCGCAGCAGATATCAACTTCAACTGCAGCTGGTGCCACCGACTCAACAGGTGAGAACCGTTCTGCTCTTTAAGAATGTTGAAAGAGTGGAGAGGGATGACGGGAGAGAGAAGCTGAGAAACAATGAAAGAGCTAGATAAAGAAACACATTTGGTTTCCTCCCTGCAAGATAGTATAGAGGCCTCCCAGATGCTCCTTGTTAAACCTGAATTTCTTCTACTTGGTTGCATTTTGAGAAACATGTCAGAGTTTTAAAAAAACTTTTTTTGTCTAAATATAAGTAAACAGTCAGTTTGTGACATTAAGGATTAAATAAATACTTGTTTTCTACCTTTTATATAGGTACAACAATGAATAAATAATAAATGACCAAGTCAAATAAGTGACCTAGCACACCATTCAGTCAGCATCACAAGCCCCTTGGTTTCTGTGGGTTGTTTGGTGGTTAGGGAGTTGCCCCTTCGATCCAAAGTCTGTAGGTTTGAATCTCAGGAGTGCCAGTGGCACCAATGAAGCACCTTTCAGTGCTTCAGGCTTTATTTAGTTATATAGTAACCAATCCACAGCCTATACCTCTCCTCTTTTGTCTCTTATATTTCAGAATTTGGTCATATTTGATAATACAATTGAAAATACAAAATGGTGTTCAACTGACTCAAAGCTCAATAATAAATGCAATCCATTAAGCATTTGAGTAGTGCAAACGCAAATAAATTAACATTACAAATGATGTATATACCATAACAGCAGCAGAGCGCAAATGATAAGCTGGCAGCGAATTATTGTTTTACCAGCAACCAAATACAAACATATATGTGTGGTAAAGGTGTCCAGTCTGAAAAAAGAGATAAGTGAATGGTGAGTGTAAGGATGGGTGTGTTCGAAGAGGCACACCTGGTTGAGGATCCTGAGGCAAAATAGCATGGCAGATGGTGGTAAAATTAGCCTGGATATTATGGTAGTTCCTGCCAGATGAAAAGGGGTGCTAAAACTTCATGCATTTTCCCAGCAGCACACTTTTTCAGGAGTCTTCAGAAAGTCGTTTTAGGAAAAAGATGTTTTAGGTACATTTCCTCAATAGGAACCAAAAGGTTCACAAATTGTCTGATTGGTGCGACTCTACCAGACAAACCTAATAAACTTAGAACTTTCAGATGCGAAGGTACTCAGCCTGAAGGAGCCCTTTGTGCTTCATAGAAGAGGTGCTTTATGTTAATTACACTGCACATTCTTGGTGAGGTACCAAGAATAGAATAATTCCACCTGAGAAACTGAGAAATTTTGGCACATTTTGGCAGGTTTCCATTGTAATAATATTTTTATTATTTTTTAAAATGGCTAGATGACCGGGACAGAGCATTTTCAAACATGGCAAATCTTTTTGGGTGTTCACGGTAAGCTGGGGTCAGTCCCTTCCAAAAGTGGTCCAGGGAAGGACAAAGTAGTAAACTGATGAAAGGATAATGGGCAAACATTCTGCAGTGGATGTTCTTGAACTATATGTATAATTTAACAAACAAAGACACACAAAAACTAACTGCAAAATGATATATAAATAGCATTTTATATTTTTAATCATACAAAAAAATTAAGTAGATTTGCATTTTGCATTCATTTAGTGATATAGAATTAGGTTACATTTCTGTATTGAAAATTGAGAGGATACAATATGCTGTTTGTGTATCTGCAGATTTTACTTACTCAAATCTTGGAACTAATCCTTATTCATTTAATTAGTTCATAGTTTTTTTCTATTTGAACATGTGAGATGCCAAGGCAAAGATGTGATTCTTACTTGACTTGTTGGCAGGGCCAGGGGAAAACAGGAAAATATTAAAACAGAAAGACAGTTGTAATGTGGAATGCCTCTGAGATCGGGATTGGAATCCAGGGGTAACAAAAGGACAGCATCAACCTGAAATGAAATAGGACATCATAATATTTTTGTCTCTAATATTCTTTTCATAATAGTTGACAGCCAAAATCATAGTTGAAAATAAAGTTAAATGAATGGAGCAGCTGTACCCATGGCTCATTGACACACATGAGAAGGATGTCTGGTCTGATCCAACAGAAGAGACTGCAAAGAAGTAGTTAATGCTGGATCTGATAGAAAGATGTCCAAACATAGTGCATTGGAGCTTGCTGAATATGTTCTTACCTCTGTCCATGTCTGAAAGCACCTACAATAATTATGTGAGCTTCAGAACTGGCCCATGGAGCAGTGGAAGTAGGTCTGGTCTGTGTGCATTACTTACCTGAGTAAGAGATTACACCAGGATGCATTATGTGAAATAGCAAACCAGCAGATTTGCTTGCGGTGTTGTTTTTTTCTCTTTTCTTTTCTTCATTTTCTTTTCTTTCTACCCAATAATTGCACCATTTTTTTATCTCTCTTCTTTAACTCCTGTACATTGGCACACAGGCTTTTTATCTTTAGCACTGGAAGATGCACAGTATACTTAAAATGCAGCAATTTCTTTATTAAATTCTTTCTTTATTGCTCTAGGTGCCACTCATTCTCTCTTTATCAGCTCTGGTTATAGGTTTTAATTTATGTTCTGCCAAAGATGAAAAACATGCTTCTCTTTGATTGATAGGTGGTTTTTAAGATGGATGCATGTGCCACTCATCTTTTGCTGCGGTAAATCTATGCAGAAGGGTTTTAAGTTACAGTAAATAATACATGACCCGTATAGACCATCTCGTTTCCAGGTTACAACACACAAAACTCCATACAGTGTCATGACTGAAAGTAAACTAGCACAGTGCATTCTTTCACAATGATGCACAAAGTTGATTTTGCATGCAGATGCCCATTTGTTATGGCGAGTTTACTACTACACATTCATGACTGTACATGTGAGGAATTTGAATTGGCCACTTAGCAAGCAGATATGGGTGTTAACCCAAATACAGGCTGCACCAACAAGAAGATGAGCCAAGATCTGAACTGAAAATCACAAGATGCGTGGGCTGTTTTATTAACGCATTGCTGATTCCAAATCAATTGGTCATTGTGCAAAGAGAGGGGACAGACATCCAAAGTCATGTGGGTGTCCTGCGCAGTCTGTGGTTAATTGTGAGGACACACACTGGTACTTCTTATGAGCTAGATACCATGCCCATCAAATGTTTCGTGTCACTTTGCCTTCTGTTGTGCTTTTAAATTTCAATTAAGTAAAAAAACAACCTTCACTGTTAAACAGAGTCTATTTTGCAGACGTTTTCTTTTGCTTTTTACAAAATATATTTAAAAACGTATACTTTTACTGGTTACTTAAGTAAAAAGGTACAATCTAAGCATTTGCAATGTAGTAAATGACAAAGGCATGTTTATTTGTATTTACCAGTTTAATACTGTATCCCCAACAGGTTCTGTAATTCACAAAACCACAGACGTTTCTGTTTATAAGCCTCATTGGATTTTATGATTACATTTGAGATTGCAGAGTGGTCTTTTACAGTCATACTATCTGTATAACTTCTCAGAAGTTACTCTGTTAACAACCTCTAGCCATGCCCTTTGCCCCATCTTCCCTAATTTCACTAAATAGATCCATTAAAGCTTAAGAAATACAGCACAGTAGTGAAATTAGCTAATGTTTTGGACTACAGCTCAACACATCTCTTTTGGTTGTTTTTAAACAATACCTTGATTAGAGGTCTGCATAGATATGAAGCGACAGCCAGAATCTGACCCATAGCATGGCTTTGAGACCTCACTTGTCCCATCCCAACTGCTACAGCTTTTCTAGTCCCGAATATGACCCAAGCTCGAACTGGCATGTTTGTAATAAGACATGGATTGTCTACAGTGAGAACTTATAGAGTGATAGCGTGTGAGTGATTTTAAAATGTCCTCTTGAGATAAACTGGTGTTTTAGACATCTGTAATACACTCACGGTGTTTTTATCAGTGTACAACTGTGGAATTGTTGATCACACCTGACAGAAAACAGCATCCACCCTCTGACTACTGCTGTAGCTACTTAACACAAACCCAACACAAACCTCTCATGAGTTTTCATGCCTTCAGAGCTATTTCCTATTAACATTATGATAACATTATGAGGAACTAAGAGCACAGAAGAAATAGAGTGAAAGTGATAAAATTATAAGAAGGGAGCAAAATCTTCTACATAAAGGTCACTGAATACAAACACGAACCTGACCCCAGCCTGATGTTGCAGTTGTCCTAAACCAGAAAACACACAGCAACACTAATCTGGCCTTGTGATTTGTCAGAACAGGTACAGAACAAAGTAAAATACATTGTGATTGGTCAGTCATTAGCGAGTCTCATTTGAATATGGTAGCCATATACTCTATTAATACTCTTATGCAGTATTAATATCACGATAATGACAAATTATTTTCTGTGTAGTTCCAATTAAAAATATTGGAAAGTATATAGAGCATTTTGGCGTTTCAATGTTCTAGATGTATGGATTGTAAAAAAAAATGTGCTAAAACCCTTGAAAATGGGGCTTAAGTGGTGATTGAGTGGTGTGTACTCTTCCTCTGCCTGGGAATAAATCTGTTCTATTCTATGACTCTTAAAATACAGACACAGCCACAACCCATCTCAATCTAATTAAGCAGGGCTTTAATCAAATGCAAACATTTTCCTGAATGCCGCTGGCCGTAGAGTGACATTCATTGTCTCTCCTGGCTGGCGCCTTTGGGTAAGAAAGTTCGGATCACATTAAAATGCATGGGCGTCTTTGTTTAGCTGGAGGTTAATGAAACAAGAATTCTAAACATTCCCAGTAATTAAAGTCTGTTTTTAGTTGGGCTGGCAAAGGCCGCCTGAATGTGAAGACGAGGCCAAGAATGCTAGTTAAGATCAGCCCAAGTCAGTAATATGGGTAAAAACAAAAATAACAACGAGTAGAACTTAAAATGTTTCATTTGAGAAAACATGGTCTGCATTTGATTAATGTGTGTAATACTGAGTGAGTTCTGAGTGTTTCTACAAAGATGGAATTTTGGGAATTAAATTAAAGTTTAAGCAAACACCAATTTATTTAAATAGTATAGACTATCATTTTAAGAACATATTAAAGCTGTTCATGAACCTTTATTTGTAAAGAAGTGTAAAGAAACAGTACTCAAGAAGCAGGGGTTAATGGTAAATGAATGGTAAACTGATATCTGCTACTGTGATATATTAGAAACTTGCTGAAAGTATCTCACTGCATACATATGTCTCTAAAGTATGTTTAGAAACAAGCCTGTCAAATTGCAAATTGCAATCAGGTGCTGCTGTTCTAGCAGCACTCCCACAAGACACAGTTTAGCTTTTCATCTTTCATTTTAGCACCCTGTCTAAACTGTAATCATTCAGATTTTCAAAGCACTACCTATTACTGCAGAGTCAGAGTAAAATGTTTGATCCCATTTATCTACCAGATTATTTCTCAGGCCTTGAATAACACTCCCCTGCATAGTTTTTCTCCTGCTCTAAAACACCCACTAAGAAAAGATTTTTTATCCCCTTTAACCTGAGGCTTTTCATTTTGTTATTACTCTTTAGTGTGCTATGAATCATTAGGTAAATTCTTATTCATCTACTTCTATTAATTATGCAATAACTACTAATACATTTTTTTATTGACTATGATGAATTATTCAGTAACTGCTGTGAATTATTCAGTATCTATTCAGTTCATTTGTTTAAATGAGAGAGAGTTATTGAAATGTGGACACATATAGACCCTTAAAATTGAAGGATTGTCTTAGTTGGACTCTGCTATGTTAGAATGCTAAACTATGTTCAATAGGAACCATGATCCTGTCAAACTAATGAAGAACAAATGAAAAGCCCCTAACGATTCTGCAGCTGTTCAGTATGCTCCTTTCCGCTCCCCCCAATATCACACTGATACTGAACTGGAAAAGAGCACAGTCAATCCATGCATTAATATGCAAATGACACAGTGCAGCCTGATCACAATTAGCCACAGGGCCAAGCAGGATGGATGCAGCCTCTGAAATGGGAGAAACTCCAGTGGGAACTAATTCAGGTCCTAGAGATTTCTGCTAGGAGCGCCAAACAGACTGCTAGACAATGGGTCTCACCTCACTGGCTCACCAAGAGAATTGATTTTATTGTTTACTTGTTTTCATTTGGTTTTATTATGTAAACCGGATGGATGTGGCACAGCTAGTGTTCACTGTGGAGGGTAGGACTAGCCACTGAGTCAGTGGCAAAAAAACTCAATATGATTCCCGGCTGACATTTCTAATAGAACACTGCACACTAGGAAAAGGCCATTATCGTTAAAATAACAAAGTGCCCCCAGTGACTGGATACATGCATGCAGGCACACACGTACACCCACTCACAAATACACACACTGTTACCTTTTGTTTAGTGACAGGTATGAGGAGGTGGTTCTCTCTGTGTACCCTCAAAATATCAGAAAATAGAGAACATAAATGGAGCGTACTAGGCAGCCCCTGAAGCAGAAAGGCCGTGAGAGTTGAGTGTGTCCGAGGGGGGCATTAACAACAGAGCCTCATTCTTGGCCAAAGAGAACAAGATAGAGACATACACTTTTACATTCTTCCCTTTATTCTTCTCAGGACTTGCCAGAGATTACAAATCCATTTGTCTCTATTGTAGCCTTCAGAAAATTTGGTAGCGTTAATCATTTCAGCCCTTATTGCTATTTGTATTCCCATAATTTTTCAAATATCAAGGTGGGGACGTTTGGCAATAACAGCTATGCCTTTAGCGATTTCTCTGCTGTTACACATGAGCATTTTTTCTGTGTAATAAACAAATAATAAACAAATATGCAGAATAGTATTTTTAGTATTTGTTTTATTTAATATAGAGGGGGGTTTGTGTGTTTTATCTATGTGATTGATAAATGAGACTTATTTGTTATGTTTTATCTATGTGGTTGATAAATGTGACTTATTTGTTATGTTTTATCTATGTGATTGATAAATGTGATGTATGTGATTTAACACACTACCAACAGCCAAATAGCTGAAAACTTTATCTGCCGTGAATGATCATTATTTTGGTTGTGATATTAGATGTGGTCATAGTGTGAGACACAACATAGGGCAAGCTTCTTACACTGGCTTACAAAACCAGTCAAAACCGTATTTAAAACGGACAAGATTTAAGTCAGATAGTAGGGGCAAGATTAGGCAGTGCTCTGACCTAGAGATCTTTCACTATTTTTCACTATTTTGAAGCATTGATTTGATTTATTGGAAGCCTCAGCCCTGTACTTCTACTCACTAACTGCTTTATGAGCTCCATTTTAAAAGTTTATAATTACAGACTGTGAAATTGTCTCAAATCATGCACTTACGTGAGTGCACTGGAATGTGGGGCCTAGTGCACACTGAGCACTTCCTTCTGTAGTGCACATTGCCGTGGGTTAATAATGTCCCGAATGGATCACTGACATTTTGCACTTAGTGGAACAACAACCAGTAAGTAAACACATACGAACTACAACATACAACATTTATAACATGTATAACCCGCTAAAAAACAGCTAACATGTGCGTGTATAAACACAAACTGAAACAAATGATCCATAACTGTCATCAGAGAGTGACAGGCAGCACACCGCAGTATACATCAGTAAAATAATTGTATTAACGTTACTTACATATACACAAAGCATTTGCCTCCACTTGGGCTTTCACCGGCATTTAATTGTTGGCCGCCATTATTCAACTCTGAAAACTTGTCGAAAGTCACCTCCGTTCTGCTACATAGTCAAAATGGTGCCTGTTAACTGTGTTGTGTCCATCGTTTCACACTGGGGTTTTTGGCTGTTATCAGTGCACCATCCCAGCACTGAGCTATTTCAGAGCAGTGAGTTTTAGCTTGGTTGTCAGTGTGAACGCAATATGCATTAAATATAGGGTTCGAAGTGCACAAGTGCGCAATTTGACATACAGACTGTGTCTCATTGTTCATAGAAATTGTGAGCTCTATTTTTGACCAAAGGGTTGCTATTGATCTGACACAGGTTTCTTATGGTTTTTCTTTCAAACAATGTAACATAAAAATTAAATGCAACAAACTTTCCGAATATTATTTGGAATCATTTGAGATTCTTTGTTATGACATAGAAAACACAACATGTGGGTTCTAATGTAGCCATTTTCATACTTTTGTAAGTAATTACTATAAGAGTGGTTTGCAGTATGTGCAATTCTGCACAAAGGTTTTCTCCAAAGCAGTTTCCCTTATTGCATGGAGCTTTATACAGAAGGCAGAAAAATCAATAAGATTTACAAGAATTTGATAAACAACACTGCTTTCATCTGTTCATTTCACAAATTCATTCCATACACTAAATGTGGCTGCCCCAACTCTACTGGGCAGATACTTATTATGAGTGTAACACTCAGCCCATGTCCAGATTCACGACTGGGTGATTATACTATTGAGACCAGGGCTGGTAGGTAGGAGAATGTGTATGAACTTGAACGTGCTTGAGTTGGTTAATGATGGTGCTAGTAATTTGTCACCGTTGCATTACATAAATACTCACACATGGCCACCAGCACAATGGCCACCCATTTTCAAAGCACTGGGGTTATGACCCACAACTGTTTTAATTCAAGTTGCATTTTTTTAGGGAAGAAAATCTCCCACTGAACACACAGATCACAGACTTAACAAAAAAACACTCATAAATGGCCATCCGAACAACAGAGATGAACATGCATTTGCTCCATCACAATTCGAACCAGTAGAGTGAAGACCCAACACTGTTTTTCAACTGATGTTCAAGCTGCTTATTTTGAGGGGAACCACAGAAATCACTGACTCACTAGTGCAAGTGGACAGTCAAACTCATAACCTTGTTCAGTGAGGGGATGCATCAGCTCTCTAATTCAGACACACACAGGGCAAGTGGTCATGGCACCTTTATATTCTTATATTTCCTTTTATTTCTTCTTTTATATCCTTAAATATGTTCTGTTCACTGACATTGGAGAAGTTACAAAATGGTTATAATATGTCTCAGGCACATATTACACATTAATATGCTTAATATGCACCTGAAACACTTTTAATACAGTCATGACAGAGAGGTACAGGGTATTTGAAGCAAAATGTACCACTATATATTATTAACCATTTAACATCTCATCAAAAATTCTGAAGACATGTATAAGCTCACTTTCAGACATTAAATTAAATGGCTACATTTGTGTAGACATTACAAAATCTGGTTCCTTACACCACTGCTGTAACAAACTGGCCTGCTCATCTCTGTTAGCCTCTGAATAGTCTCTGTATAGTCACTGAAGTGACTCATTTTCTCATTGGTGCTTGTTGTGTCCATCACGGTGGTGTCCACTCTCATATTACTGTGTTGGTAACAAAGTGATGCATGAACGCGAAATGTATTTCATAATTTACTGCCCTGTTAGCAGATTCCTCATCAGCCATGCTAAAGAATTTTTATTCTTATTTCAGATGTTCCAGTGGCTTTGATCGCCATCGGCAGGACTGGGTAGACAACAGCTGCCCAGATGAGGTGTGTGAGTGTGTGCACCTGTATGTGTGGGCATCTGTTTGTGCACTTGGCTTGTTGCTGGGAGCGCATGATGGGTGCTAGTGATGTGCAGGTTGACACATAACCTGTAGGTCCTGCTGGTCATTCATGTTTGGGTCACCTTATTATAAAATGTTGTAGGTGTGAGCAGAGTAAAATATTTTGTTCCTTGTAGGGACAAAGCACCATTATAAATATATTACAGCAACAGTCATGTCAGGTCAGGTTCAGGTTGCTGATTAATGAATATTTTTTGCAGGTCAGACATAGTGGGTTCATAATGGGTCGGGCAGGTGTAGGTCATAAAAAAACAGAACCTGCACATCTCTAATCGTTGCCTTCGTTTCAGGTTTCTCTCCAAAATCTGCCCCTTCTGTTGGTGTTTCTCGTCGTTCACTCTCTTTGCACACTAATAATGATGTTCTTCCAAGTTGTGTGCAAATTGAATGAGCATTTAAATTTAGTCACATTTTAAATTTTTATTCAGTCATTTAAAATCAGGCACATTTTTTGGCCTAATAAATCTACTGGTTCAACATTTTTGTGTTGATTTTGTGTTGATGTTGTATTTCAGACAAAAGATAACACCTGTGACATCATCAACACTACACAGTTCCAGTCCTCCACTGCAGCATCAAAAGTGACAAAGGCCACCACCAAAAACAGAGTAGCTACAGAGGTCGACTCCACCCAGACCACAATACACACCCCAACCAGTGCACCTACTGAAGGTACCATGCTGGTAGCACTTGAACTACTTGCACCACTTAAACCCAGCTGCATAGCACTGATGTAACTGTACCATTTATAGGTCAGGGAAGATTTCATATGTGGCTACTTGTTGTCATAACAATTCCTGCTAATGTGAGTTACCCACATTTATGGACATCTTATGTCATCCCATGTTTATGGCATAGTTATATATGTAATACACTGCAAATCAAGTGCTCCTACAAACACCAGACACTCTCTCCTTGGACTTCTTGCTTTCAAACTCTGTCCATTATCTCCTTGTACTTGATACTTTATACAGTAGTGGTTATTAATGCCTGACTGATAAGATCACTGTATCCATTTTTTTTTTTTTTACGAAGGCTCATTCCACATTAACTCACCCAGAACCTGTGTGCCCAAGTGATATATCTATATCACAGCAATGCAAATATTCGAAGCTCTGTGATATTTTTAGCTATTTATTTTACTGCATTGCCTAATTACTTGCAGAATACATTGTGATGAAAATTACTAGTTATTACTAGTCTCCTATTGATATTTGCAGACAATGTCTCATTTGGTGCACATCAATATCAGTCCCAGCACCCTTAACCCTCCTTGAGATCTTCCTTAGAATAAATGTGGCTGTGTCATTTTGAGTGTAAGGATGAATGAAAGTGTACATTGTGTTGTTTTTGCAGAACTTGCAAATTATGGCAGAGCTTTGACAAACGTTGTCATGAGAATCCCGTTATGAGGTCCCGAATAGGCGAAGGAGGAGACGTCGGCACGAGTTTCCATTATGCTGATATTTTTAGAAATATTTACAGACACAAAAGACAACTACAAACAAACGAAGCAAGACAGAGAACAAAGGCGTGAGAAGGAGCGGGGAGAGTTAATAAAGAACCATAAAAAGATAAAGAACCGCGAGGAAGGAGAGATTCGGAGAGCCAGGGAGAACCAGAGGAAGGGAGAGAGAGAGAGAATGAACTGGAGCATTCTTTGTCTTGGGCACCGCTATCTTGGCTCCACCGAAACCCGAGTGAGTGAAAACCAGGAGAAGCTCTGGTCGCGAGGGTTGTGGAAGCTGCGATGTCTCTTGGATGGACTCTTTCTGTCATGAGATCCCTGTTATAAAGTACCAAATAGGTGAAGGAGGGGACGTCGGCGTAGGTTTCCATTATGCTGATATTTTATTGACAGAACTATTTACAGACAAAAGACAACTACAAACAAACGAGGCAAGACGGAGAAGAAAGACGAGAGAAGGAGTGGGGAGAGTTGAGGCGAGTTGGTAAGGACGAAGGCTGATAAAGGTAGGAAATGAGACAATAAAGAGTCCATGCCCCCACTAAGAACCCAGTGTCTTTTATGGGCGCCGAAATCACACTGATTCCCTTCAGCTGTAACCATCTGCCATGGTCCTGCCGTGCCCCCCGTGGCTGTTGCCAGAACCGTGACAAACGTCTCGTTAAAGCCTTAAATGCACATGGCTGATGGGCTAAGCCAGGCATAGAATGAAAAGAATTCAAAATAAGGCTTCAGCTTCATTTATCAAAGAAGTTGGAACTGTTTTGTTGCTCACTTGGGGAAAAACGCGTTAATGAAGTTCCTTGCTCAAAATCACTCACACATAAAGAGATATCACCAGCCCTATTCTTCACAGTTTCAGTCCCATTCAAAATGAGCTGTTTTGACGGAGGGCCCCCATATGACATCAGGTGGGGCCAATTTGCATAGAACCGCCCCTCATTTGTTGAGACCCCACCTACTAGCCTGTTGCTTGTCACGCCTTTCAGCTGCCTTCTTTGGTCTTTGCAGCTTTATGTATGATGAATTGCAGCTTTATCTATGCTGACCATGGCGTAAAATGCTGCGCCTCAACACCAGATTAGTTAAAGATCCGCCATTGCCTCTGTAATTTTACAAGCGCAATGTCTACCGGCACATATGAAGTGTTGTGTTTGTCTAGCTCTGGGTCTGACTCAGGGTCAAACATGTAGGGCTGGATAGCACCTGTTTTCTGCATTTTCCACGACTCCCAATACTTTTGTATAAATAGTGTATATCTCAATGTTTCTCCCTCCTGTCAAAGTTTTTGTGCCGGTGTGTGCGGAGCTATAAGTCTCAGCTGGTTTTCGCGGGGGTCATTCATCCCAATACTTTTGTCCATATTATATTATAATGGGATGCCTTACACATAGAGCATTGCATGCTGCACACATGACTTTATATGGACAACAACAATAATGGGGTGCCTGATCTAAAAGTGAAAGTGATCACTCGGTCACATGTGAACACACCACTGCACACAGTGTGACCCACGACTTTCTGATCGCAGGGCGAGTGCCCAAACCACGCGAGTGTGTAACGGAGGGGGGGTCCCGAATACAATTTTTTTTAAGTATTTGTCTGAATACGGTATTCATAAAAAACACGTTATTTGTGCCAATCCGAATACCGTATTTGTATTTGGCTCCACCCCTAATACACCCCCCCCCACACACACACACACACACACTATATAGATTGTTATCCCTAACAAGTTTGTAACCCTGCTCTCTCTGTCCTTTAATTTATGTCTTTATGTCATCTTATGACAGGACTTTACTCACTAACAATGCTCCTTAAAATGAGGTAAACACATAGTAATCATGTTAAATTATTTTTAAGATTTGGCTAAGATGCATCTGAGAAAATTGAATGTGCTCTTGGTCGGCTGTTTCGGTTTTTCATAATTGCCAAAGACCACCTACTTTCATGAAACTAATTATACTTTGGGTAGATGGCGTCCATTTACTCATTTAAAGCATTTAAGCCATTTAGTCAATTAAAAAAATAGCATTAACATTTTAATAAATATTCAATATGGCAGTAAAATCATCTCTCTCTCTCTCTCTCTCTCTCTCTCTC